>JAUMHN010434364.1:0-11971 GCA_032360265.1 Heliamphora ciliata
TAACATGTGGAAATAAATATAAAATTTATGCTAGCATGCTTTGGCGTAAGAAAATTCATTATTTATGTAAATAAATTGAACCAAGCTTATATTCAATCAAAATTTATCATCAGTAATCATATACGTAAAATAAACATAGCATCATGTATCATAATTAACCAAATAAGATATGGCATGGACATATAGTATACTTGGAGTTGACCTAAGCACATAAGCCCTCATTGACCTGTTGGAGGCAAACTGCTAAGATCATTGTTTTTGTAAATAATTTTTGGATAAAAATAACTGGATGGGTAATCGCCGAAATGGGCTCCAGATAAATTTTTTTGACGTCGAACGATCAAAATAAAACCCGTGCCACCACAATTAATTTAGATCAATACCTTTTTGGTCGATTCTCTAACTACGAACTTTTGATTCCGAGTTGAAGCACCGGTCAGACCTTCTACTGTATTCTCTGATGTAATTCCTGAACGAAGTGTGGGTTACGTGTTAGGGTTGTATACTAAAAATCATATTTTTAATATTTAATTTTATTATAATAAAATTAATTTTTTATTTTATGAGAATCTTAATGAGCAATGTATACAATATCATTTTTTTAATGTTATGCATGGATGTCCTTTATTCTGTATAGTATTTAATCTGGTGTGTAGAGTATGACTTTCACACAGAAGATCAGATTTTAGGTTCTTGCAAAATATAAGTTTTATATTCACATTTTAGATGGAAATGGACATACCATCGGTACGACAATAACACAGAATTTTAGTAGGCTTGTCTTGGTTGCGGAGAACAAATAATAGCGTTGTCTATTGTTCTGACTCTCTGTACTACTACACTTTGTGTGTACTGAATGGGACATATTGAGTTAATTAATTTTATACTGACTATATAAGTTAATTCACACCCCAAGGTTATTATGAGAGTGCTTATCCTCTCAATCCTAAAATAATTATTGATTTGCGTATATTTAATATTCGTTATTTTGATTCATTAGAGGGTGCGATCTTATATGGGTTTATATTCCCAATAAGTTGGATAGAGGTATTAATTATATGGTGAATATTAATTATTGATAGAATTCACGTTTCGAATGATCGGGATTGACGATAACCCCTTAAGGAAGATTATAAGTTTTGACCGAGCAAAAACTTGCAGGTGGATTTGATTATCTAGCGATCAGATAAGTTAAGCAAAAGGGTTTAAGAAATTTAAAGATGCCGATTAAATTAAATTGTCAGTAATTAAATTTAATTGACGAGTATCGGGAATCTTAACGTAGAGAGATGAGTTAAATATTTAATAACAGGAGCTCAATAGAAGATGGTCTTGAGATTATAGGTCAGAGTGCAATTACAGTTCTTGAGTGGTGTAAACTGTAATTTAATATTTTATAAAAATTTCAAAAATCGCTGTAAGATTTTTATAATTACAGATACTGCTGAGAGATTTGCTTAATTGCAAAAACAGCTGAATATGTATATGAGTTATACTAGAAATCTTTGTCATAATTATTCTACAGGTTTTTTCTATAACCTTATAAATATGCGGGTAGGTTAAACCAAATTGATAACTTGTCTTCAAGACTAAAGCTGACCAGGTTTTGCCAATATGAGTTCTTGAAGGATCGTAACTCACACTACATTCGAAAATCGCATAAGGGAATACAGTAGAAGGTCTGACAGAAGTTTCAACTCCGAATCAAAATCGTAGTTAGAGAATTAACGAAAAATGTATTCTTCTAAATTAATTATGGTGGTACGGGTTTTATTTTGACCGTTCGACATCAAAAAGTTTTGTCTGGAGCCCGTTTCGTCGATTGCCCATCCAGTTATTTTTTATCGAAAAATCGTTTACAAAAACAATGATTTTTGTAGTTTTGCCTCCAACAATTGGTATTAGAGCCGTTTTATTTTTTGTTAACAATTTATCGAGGGACGGGGTAGTTTTAAAACTGTGCTAACTTTGTTTTGCAGATGTTCTAATCCTAATTTATGATCATCTTTTTATTCGTGTTTGATTAAATGGTTTAGATGATGATTATATTTTTTTTAATCACGAGGATTGATCGTGATAGTTTAAATTTTTTCCTAGATTGAATGTGAGTCTACGGGGCATAAGTTTCGATGTAATATAAATTATTTATTTTTAAATGTTATTTTAGAATATTTAAGAATATGTTGAATATCCAAGTACATGAAGAACAAACGGCAGCACCGGCAGTGATTTTGAATTTTACGGGCCACGAATTGCAGTAATTTTTTAACGATTTTAAAGCAATGTTTTCTAGTGAGTTTCTCTAGGATTTATGCATTAAAAACACCAGCAAAATAAGTTAAAAAACAGCCGTTAAAATCGACAAAAATAGCCACCACCAGTAGCATTGCTGGTGGCGTTTGGGGCCAGTTTTGCTATTTTTGGGACATTTTTAGGACTGTTTTGTGGGTAGTTTTTTAGGCATAAAATAGAAATAAACATATCTTAAAATACTGTCCAAAAAACGATAAAAAAAAATTAGGCCAATATAGGCAGTACAACAGCAAAAAGTAGCGGCGATTTTCTACGGCAGTGGCAACACTGTTCGGCGCTATTTTTGAGACTATTTTTGAGGCATTCCTCGAAGCAACATGTTGCTGAATATTAGTGCTATTTTCGAAGGATTCCTCAAAGCAACAAGGCGGTGGTGGCGCTAGGTAGCGATGACGGCAGTTTCGGGCTGTTTCGATGGCTATTTTTTGGGTTGTTTTGGTTTGTTTTTTGACAGAAAAATTGTATTTTTCAAGAGTTATTTTAAAAAAAAATGCATCAAAAATGGAGCACGGAGGAGGCAGCAAAAGTCGCTTGGAGGTTGCGGCATGGTGGCACTGGCGGTGGGCTGGTGGCCGGCGGTGGTGGTGACTATCCGAGCTATTTTGATTGAGCTTTTCTGATATGTTTTGATCCTCATATGATATATTAAGTATATCACAGTGTATCAGAGAATTCTGATGCAATCAGGATATAGGAAGCTGAGTCGAACAAGGATTATTATAGCTTATATTCAATAGGAGACTGAAACTCATCAGAGTTTCTATTCGATCATAAAACTGGATATATACTTATCTTGCATTTATATTTTTATGAACTGCGTGGATGATGTATATTTGAATTTTTCTTCTTGTTAATTTAATTAATTCAAAAAATTTGATTTTAATTAAATATTTTGTAAAGAAAAATAAAATTAAGTTTTTTTAATTAAATTAAAAAAACTTTAGGTATTTCATTTTATAAAAAACATCACATTTAAGATGATTTTTTTATTAAATCTGATATCTGAAAAAAACGTGAAAATTAATTCTGAATTTTAAATTAATTAAATGGAAAAATGGTTAATCTTAATGAATTATTAATTTTTGAAAAATGTGTAACTAAAATAAAATAATTGAATGCCTTTAATCACTACCTTAGTTGAAAAGTTAAAGAAAAAATTGTGCATTCATCAAATTTTTGTTACACATTAAAACACGAAAAGATAGTTTGGCAAATCGAAATCTTTAGAATCGTGTATACGGAAAGAAATTTTGGATACTTTCAGATCGTGTGGTTTTCAAAATTAATAAATTTATTTTAATTAGAAAAATTTTTATAACTCTAAAAAATATTTTAAAAATCTAAGTGGGAGAGGAAATTTATTCACAGATAAATTCAGTGATCTCTATCACCAGTTCGTAGGTGATGTAATTAAATTTTGCATGTTGGTAGTAAATCATTCCTCTCCATCGGATAGATTAATTGCGATATCGCCAGTACAAACCCCCTTTAAGGATAATTTTAGATAATTGTTAATGTGGATCACTTCTCCATCTGAAGGGTTCATTGCGAAGCGATTGATTTGAGAATATGTGATGGTTAACACTTGACTATAAATAATTAGTTTCCTTTCCATCTGAGTCACTACTATTATTTACTGGACCGAAACTATGTCAGCTATTTAGTTTTTGTAACAACCCAACCCGATATTTCACTCTCAAGATAAAAAGATATACATGCATTAGATATATCCACCACAAGGCTTACAACACTTGGTTCCAACACTAAGAAAAAAAAAAACAATACATGATCCAAAAGAAACAAAAGGAAGACTAAAAGATCTTCTGCCCCATCCGATCTCTCCAGATCAACTTGCTAATCAAAAGTACCTGAAAATAGTATTCAAATCACATACAGTGAGCCAATGCCCAGAAGGAAACATACTAAACTTGAAATAAAAATAAAGCATGCTAACAGAATAATATGACTATTCCAACTCACACGAGTCCTGAAAACAGTTTTCCATGATCATAGCGAAGTGCGAAAAGATATGAATATCGCGACTCTTTCGAGCCTCGAGAACATGTATATACATATATATAATCCACGATAATTCACATGCAATTCATGCAATGCATCTTTACAGGCTTTCACCGAAGGACCGCAGTCCCATCTAATGCATCTTCACGAGCTTTCACTGAAGGACCGCAGCCCCAACTAATGCATCTTTACGAGCATTCACCGAAGGACCACAACCCCATCTAATGCTTGAATCTTTATAGGCTTTCACCCTAGGACCAAGCCCCTCATTATGCATGAATGCATCTTCATGAACTTTCATCGTAGGCAGTCCCTCATTATGCATGAATGCATCTTCACGGACTTTCACTGCAGAACCGCAGCCCCTCATTATGCATCGCCAACTAGAGTTAACATTCACTGAGCCATGAACAAATATCACATTCTAGGAAACCACGTCATCCCTGCAGAATGATAACAAAATAAAGAGAAACCTCCAAAGCCACATCACAACCTGCCAAAAAGGAAAACAACCCCTACAGGAAGTCAGTCGACTAAAGACCACCATTCAGTCGACTGAAAAAGGCTACTAGAACCAAGAATTTCCCAAAAACCTAGGTCAGTCGACTAAGTTACCCACTTCAGTCGACTAAACTCCCACACTGTCCATTCAGTCGACTGAACTACCCATTTCAGTCGACTGAATGTTGGGAAAAACTCTAGCGCCGACAGAAAAAGTTTCACCGCCCCTCGTCCAGGTCTAAAACAAACCAAACTAAACCCAACAAATTCGCCTCGTTTTTGAAAACTATAGACCCTCACGCATCCATCAACTTCGAAACAAACCATAAGAAACACTTTAAAAACCTTTTCGTCCAAGTAAACATGATTTAAGAACATAAAATAACTATACATGCATTTTAAAACGATAAAAATGTATAAAATTCCACGTAGCACCCCTTTAAGACATGAAAGTCTAATATCATACCTTATTGAGTTAAAAGATCAAGGTTTGAACACCGAAGAAAAAATGAAAGTCGTCGAAATAAAATTCTGTCCAGATGAACGCAAAGCCCCCCGGCACGGATAACAAGGATCTGCTATTTGATCACCAAAAATCAAGCCTGGGCCCACAAGAAAACTAGAGAGAAGGTGGAGGTTTTGATTGAGAAAAAGAAACTTAGCTAATAAGTTTCAAAAAAATCTCCTAAAATATCTAGTCAAGACTGATATTTATAGGGATCACCAAATATTTCTTTCTTTTTCTTTTCACCACAACGCCCAACGATCCCTAGATTCAACTCTACATGCATTTCTAAGCTCGAATATGCATAAAACGTATATAAACATGCTATTGTAAAAATAATAAACAACACAAAATTAAAATGAATCAGGGTCTCACAATTTTACTTGGCTAGGTCAGTTATCTAGATAGTAAAATTAATAAGAATTGGCCTATTTAGATAAACGATGGATAGTAGATGTCCTCCCATTGAACCATGCTATTCACATGGTACCAGGCTGTTGGCGAATTTCTTTTAAAATGGTAGAGGGAACCAAATTAAAATAAATTCAAAGTTTTTCTCGCCAGAATTAATGGTTATTTTTAATTATGTGATTCTCAAAAATAAAATGGCTTTCAATCCACTCGCTTCAATACTCAAAGAAAACAAACTAATGGGACCAAATTTTGTTGACTGGAAAAGTAACTTGGATATAGTTTTAATTACCAAGGGTATTCCTTTAATACCAGGAAATGTGTTTGTTTATGAAAAAAGTTCTTTCTTTGGGCTAAAAAGCATGAAAAAAAAAGGTTCAGAAATAGGGTGACACAGTTTCTAGGGTAGTTAGTGAGCCACGAACTAGTGTAAAAAAACCAAAAGGCAGATGCTTTCACTGCAACCAGACACGGTATTAGAAAAAGTAATGTCTAGTTTATCTCAGTAAGTTGAACAATCTGGGTAATTTCTGTTCACTGGTTGTGGAAATATTTTTAGCGATTTTATCTATTAGTACGTGGTGTATAGATACGAGAACCACTAATCATGTCTGCAATTCATTGCAGGGGTTCTAGAAAACTCGATAACTTAGTGATTGAGAGATTTACTTACATATGGGCAATAATACAAGGGTGGCAGCAGTTACAGTAGGAGATGTCACTCTCAGTTTTAATAGAGATAGGATATTACTTCTAAAAGATTGTCTTTATGTACTTTCAATTAGAAAAACTTTAATTTCAATTTTTAGTTTAATAAATGACAAATATTTTGTTCATTTTGATGACTTTGTGGTTGTGAAGAAAAATAAATATTTTATTTGTTCTGGTACATTAGTGTATGATCTGTATGTCATATCTCCTATCTCTCATATACTGCAACTAACTGAGTTGAATAATACATCTAATTTATAATATAAGAAAAAGTTTCCTTCTTTAATGAACCAAACATTTCTTATTTACCATATTGGAGAAAGTTTTCTTCTTTAATGAACTAAACGTTTCTTTGGCACTTACGTTTAGGTTATATTAATTTAAAAAGGATAAATAGATTTGTAGAAGATGGACTTTTGAGCTCATTAAAAGTGGAAGCATTTTCAGTTTGTGAATCCTACTTAGAGGGTAAGATAACCAAGAGTACTTTTTTTGCCAAAGGATATAAAGCTAAAGAACTGTTGGAACTGGTTCATTCTGATGTATGTGGTCCTTTAACAATTCAGATTAGAGGTGGCTTTGAGTACTTCGTCAGTTTCATTAAAGACTAGTCAAGGTATAGATACATTTACCTGATGCGCCCTAAGTTTGAATGCTTTAAGAAATTCAAAGAATTCAAAGCAGAGGCGGAGAAGCGTCTGGGTAAAAGTATCAATTCACTACGATACGATCGTGATATGGAGTACCACTTTGAAGAGTTTAGGGACTACTTGTCATCGGAAGGGATTATATCCCAGTTAACTACACCAGACACTCCGTAGCAGAATGGTGTAGCAGAAAAAAAGAATAGGACTCTTATGAAGATGGTAAGGTCCATAATGAGTTATTCAGGTTTATCCGATTCATTTTTGGGACTCGCATTAGAGACAGCGGCTTACATTTTGAACTTGGTACCTTCAAAGTCTGTACCTTCTACTCCCATAGAATTGTGGACCGGGCTTAAGTCTAGTCTGAAACACATTCGAATTTGGTAGTGTGCAGCACATGTGCTGAAAGAGAACACGGGTAAGTTAGAACTGATGACAGAAGTCTTTTTCTTTGTAGGGTATCCCAAGGGAACAAATGTGGTTTATTTTATAATTCTAAGGATCAGAAGGTCATTGTTAGCACCAATATCCGATTCTTGGAAGATGATTATATTATGGACCACAGGCCCAATAGTAAAAATGTTCTAGAAGAAATGAGAGAAAATACTAGTAGAACGGAAGAGAAACCACAAATCACTAATATTCCATTGCCTTGTCGTAGTGGGAGGATTATTGGGACATGTGCAAACCATGAACAGGGTGTTAGTGCATATAGTTCAGATTCTACACAGCGTGTTACTGCTAGTACATAGGCACAGGTAGTGCCTTGTCGTAGTGGGAGGGTTGTTCATCAACCGAATCGGTATATGTTCTTGGGAGAGTCTTTTGATAAGATTCCGACAGAACTAGATACCGAACCCTGTAACTACAATGAATCACTTCAGGACAAAGATGCAGATATTTGGCAAAAGGCTATTAATTCAGAGATAGAATCTATGTATTCTAATCAGGTCTGAAAACTTGTAGAACCACCCAAATGGATAAAATTCATTAAATGCAAGTGGATCTATAAAAGGAAGAGATGAGCAGATGAAAAAGTTGAAACCTTCAATGCTTGGCCTATTGCAAAAGGATTCACTAAAAAAGAAGGGATTAATTATGAAGAAATCTTTTAGCCGATAGCCATGCTTAAGTCTATCTGGATTTCTCTTATCCATTGCTGATATTTCGATTACTAAATGTGGAAAATGGATGTCAAGACAGTTTTTCTTAAAGGAAGTCTTGATGAGTGTATCTATATGGTATAATCAGGCGGTTTCACAGCAAAGGCCAGGAGCACATGTTGTGCAAGTTTAAGAGATCCATTTATGGACCTAAGCAAGTATCGAGGTTTTGGAATACTCAGTTTGATCATGCCATAAAGTCTTATGATTTTTATCATAGTCTAGATGAGTCCCGTGTGTACAAGAAGCGTGACAAAAGTGTGGTGATCTTTTTAGTACTTTATGTAGATGATATCTTGCTCTTCGAAAATGATGTGGAGGCATTATCTACGGTAAAAGTATGGTTATCGGGGCTATTCGATATGAAGGATTTGGGAGAAGCCAGTCACATCCTTGGAATCAAGCTTTTGGGAGATCGAAAACAAAAGATATTGGGCTTATCACAAGGAAAGTATATCGATGGCATCCTTGCTCGTTTTAGCATGCAGGGTTCCAAGAAAGGGTTTCTCCCTTTTAGGCATGGAATAACTCTATCTAAGGATCAGTGTCCTAAGACACCTGATAAGATAGAGAAAATGAAGGCAGTTCTTTATGTTTCGGCAGTAGGAAGCCTAATTTATGTGATACTTTGCACTAAACCTAACATCTATTTTGCCGTTGACATGGTTAGAAGTTATCAGTCTAAACTAGGGCAGGAGCATTGAACTGCAGTAAAGAATATAATTAAGTACTTGAAAAGCACTAAGGAATATATGTTGGTTTACCAGACAGATAGTCTAGTACCTTTAGGGTACATAGACTCAGATTTTCAGTCAGACAAAGATTCCTGTAAGTCTACATCAGAATATTGTTTACCTTAGGAGGTGGAGCTATTAGTTGGAGGAGTATCAAGTAGTCTCGCATTGCTGGTTCCACCTTGGATGCCGAGTATGTGGCAGCTTCTGAAGCAACCAAGAAGGATGTTTGGCTCAGGAACTTCTTATTGGATCTAGATGTGGTCCCTTTAATTCAATCGGTTATTACACTTTATTGTGATAATAGCTGAGCGGTTGCAAACTAGAAGTGTAATGACCCAGTTTGGAACCTAGTTACAACAACTCGGTCTGTAACGACCCGTATAGTGATTCAGTCCAAACCTTAAAATTAGCGACGATTAGACGATAAGATCTTTGGTCGCTGAAAGATCAGAAACCCAAATTAAACCAAAAATCCTAATTCGGCCCAAAAACCCTAAAGAGACCAAATATTCAGAGGCAAAACTCTAATACTCAAAGAAGACTCCTAACATCCTAAATTAAGTAAATAACATGAAATATAAAGTTAAAAATCAAAATTTCTCATAATTAGGGTAAAATAATAATTTTGCCCTTATTACAGCAAAAAGTCTTAAAAATTCAAATTTTAACACATAGACACTTTAAATTAGATATTTAAATACAATTAAGTAACAAAAGAAAAAATAACAACAAAAATAACAAAAATATCCTTGAATGGGCGACCACCTTGGGATGTGCGAACAAAAAGTTACTTTTTGCATTTTTTAACTCACAAATGAGAAAAAGTTGTACAAATTAAGTATTATTATGATGCAGGGATTTTTAAACAAGTAATATACCTGATAATATAATAATATAGATCAACAAAAGTAAACAAATCATTATTTAAAGTTTCTACACAATAAATAAGTCAAAAAATTAATTCTTGTTAAACTAGCTCAATTTAAATTAAAAGCTTGCACCCATTTAATCAATTACTATAGAAATTATGATAATTCATAAGAATACTAAATTAATCATAAACACACTAAAATAAAAAGGTCCTAGTAGGTAAAGACACAAAAAAGATATACAAAATTAATATTTTAAACGTTTTCTTGCATAATTTGGCACCCAAACCTAAATTAAACCCTAAATTTTATACAAAATCAGATTGTTGATCCCAAAACCTGTCCTACCCAAATACCCTAGCTGTCATATCAGATTTTGTAAGTCTCAAAAGACTACCGCCACCCCATGCAACTAACGAAAATTAGGAAAATTAAGTTAAAGACTTACACTTCCATAATGAGTTCCACTACCAATTTTTTCTATAAAACCATGACCTAAACCCACTCTCTTCTCCTTCATATTTTCATGCACCATAGTGAGAGAGAGAGTCTAGAAAATATTCTAAGTATTCTAAGAGAGAAAAGAAGGAGAGAAAGAAGGAGGAAGGAAGAATGAGCTTAGAGGAAGCAAGGAAGTTACATAGAAGTTAAGTCCTAATCATCCACCATCTTTAGGTCTTCAAACAAGTAAGTAAACCCCTAAACCATCTGTTAATCTCACACAAAATCTTCTTCAACTCATCTTTTAAAATGCAAACAAGAATAATAATCAAAATATCAAATAAAAAAGGTGTTGTGATGGAAAAATATGGGCTATTTGTGTTTAGTATGACATTAGGTGTGGATGCATGTAGCTATTTTTACTTTAAACAACTTGTATATGTTTTGAAACTTTGATATATATGTATAACGTACGTGCATGCAAAGAAAAGAAATTAAATCTTAACATGTCATGAGTTAGGACACCAAACCCTAAAGGACCTAATTTTCTAGTTGTTTTAACTTTTTGTCCCAAAATTTGATTTATCATAACTAATTGTAGAAAAATGATATAAGTGTGATTTTTATGTCCAGACCTAGATTCTGAAGTTGACATTCATACAAAATTAGTTTTAAGTGATTTCATTGGGTAGAACTCGAGATACACCATTTTTACTAAAGAGTGTTAAATTCTGACCACCAAATTATGCAGACATAAAAACCCTAGGTTAGAATGAGAACCGATCTTAGATTAAAACATGAAAATTGTAGAAAACGTGTTTATCTTGCCGTCCACAAAAAAATGAGCTTAAAATAGGAAGTTTTGATAGGTCAAAACCCTCCTCAAAACTACTATTGTAAATCTGTTTCTGACAGAGGTCTTTATTACATGTTTTTGCAAGACTAGAAACCTATATTTTTAATGACTAAATCCAAAAGTGGTTTCATGAAAAGTGTAGAGAACATATCAAACTATTTATTGACCAAACATTAGCGATAGATACCCTCAGATGGTCCTCCAAAAGGTTTACGCATTCTTTATTGGAACTAGGTTCTGCTGAACCTTTTATACCTAATTGAACCCGTTTTATAAAATGGACAAAATCATTAACTTGTTCCATAAAACTAGCCTTATTACTAAATATGAAACTTGTAGGGGACACCTTAAACTAGAGCATATCCAAAATTCAAATCCATAGCCCTTGATTTGATTCCCTAAAGCCGAGACCAACTGAGACCCGAATTTTGTACTTTTCTCAATAAAGTGCTGAATTATTTTCTTTTAATCGAAATAAATGACTCATTTCCCCTAGGATCGGACCTTAGTGTTAAATATAAAAGTTGTAGGAAATTATTTTATCTCAATGCTCCAAAACTTAGAACATAACTCCATGTCTAGGTACCCCAAAACACTATTATACTCTTTAAATTGACACTTGAACAATTATCTTAATTTTTGTTAAGTGTATAATGACATGTTATGATGTGGAACTTAAAGTAGAGACTTTAATTTAGTTATATTTGATGATTAGTGTATAAGAGTGATTAATTGATTATTAGAATTCATATCGCTAAATTGAATCCATGTTTTATAAGTTGTAACTCATGTTTCATA
>JAUMHN010434375.1:0-11971 GCA_032360265.1 Heliamphora ciliata
TCTCCCAACCTTTCTTCAGACCCTAAAACTTTCTAAAATTACGCTCTCGCCGAAAACAGTAAACCGCGACAGAGAACACCAATCTCTTGACACTAGCACTCAAGGTTTGACCAACCACCTTAGTAGCAAAAGCTTCCTTCCATGCCAAAATTCAAGAGGTACTCATGGAGGCTTTGACCATATGGGAATTTTAGAAAAGGCCTCCTTTGTTAGTCGAAGCTACTCAATCCATTTTTTTTTCGGCGTTTTTGAACGCGCGTTTAGTGTTTTGGTTGTAGCATATTTTTATGCGTTTTGATGCATGATCAGGCTTAGATATGCATGTGGGGTTGGTTCCTAGGGCCGTTGGGCGTTGCGGAGGGAATTTAACAAAAAAAAAATTATTTTCGTGGCCAATAAATATCTGGCATTAGATTTTTTTAAAAGATATTTTCAAAACCTACAAGCTAAGTTTTCTCGTTTTTCTCTCTACCTTCTCTCTAACTTTTCAGGGGCCCAAGACTCGATTTTCGACGATCCAATAGCTGATCCTTGCTATTGGCATCGTGATTGACGCATCGATTCAGACGGAATTTTGTTTTGACGAAACTCTGCTTTGCACGTGGTTCGAGACGTTGAGTTTTGATCTCACCGAGGTAGGATCCTAGGCTCTCATATCTTATAAGGGTGCTACGTGTAATCGCACATGTTTTTACCGCCGTGAAATGTATGAAGATCGACTTTTGTTCAATGGTCAGGTTTTGGTTAAAACCATTTTTCATCGTTTTTGGTGGTTGGAATCAAGTGTCGGGTGTTCCTTTTGAGGTTTGGGTCTTAGGCTTGGCGCGTGTGTATATTCGAGGGTGTTGGATGGGAGTGTGAAGGCTTTGATTCGAGGTTTAGAGGGTGAAACCGTAGCTTGGAAGCTGTCTTCGCCTAAGGTCAGTCGACTGGACCTGGAAGGTCAGTCGACTGAAATGGTTTTGTCTTGGATTTTTAGTTTCTAGCGTGTTTTTAGTCGACTCGGGGTGAGGGTCTAGTCGACTGGGGTTTTGTGTGTTGTCTTTGTGGTTTGGAGGTTGGGTCCTTGGTTTCCAATTGGGTTCCAACGGTATTCAGTTGAGTGATATATGGGATTAGTTGACTGAAATACTGTTGGAATCTTTTTGGGGTTCTGTTGGTCGGGTTGTGGCTTCAGGGGTCGTGTCGTGACCTCGGGTGATTGTGTAAGTGGCATCCTCAGGGGTGTCATGCGTGGATAGACGCGGGTGTAGGTGCACGGTTAGGTGCGTGGTGTTTGTTCTTTGTTGGGTGCGCGGCGTGTTTGGGCCATGGTTATTTATGCATGTTATAAGACGAAAATGTGGTCCTATATGATTGTTTTTAAAACATAAGACGAAAATGTGGTCTTATATGATTTTGATAGGATGTTAGCTGTGGCTAACGATAGACGAAAATGTGGTCCGATAAATGTTAGCCCTAGCTGACGATGGACGAAAACGTGGTCCGATATATGTTAACCCTGGTTAACAATGCAAGTGTGTGCGTGTAAATCGGAGCGACGGAAACGTGGTCCTAACGATACACTTGTGTGCTAGTATTTAAAGGACGAAAACGAGGTCCTGAAGAGGCATGTGTTGCTTGTGTTGCACGTGGTGGGTTGGGTGAATTACATGGATTGGATGAGTTATCTTCGGTTGTTGAACTATTACCGGGGTTTGTGAGTTGATTTAGATATGTATTCATGTGCTGCATACATATACCTATTTTCTTTTCGAACTTGTGCGAGTCGTCCTATCAAACTTGTTTTAAAATTGTTTTCTGACTCTGGTGAGTCGGGATCCAAAACTATTTTCAGACTGTTTTAAGGCTTGAAAGAATCGAAAGCCGCACCTCATTGTCCTAGCATGTTTTGCTTATATTGCATGCTTGTCTAGTTTCTGTTGAACTTTGGCTCACGGTGTGGGGTTTGAAATGTTTTCAGGTACCGATCACGCAAGTTGATCTGAAGGTGCCGGAGAGGCGAAAGATCTGTAGTCTTCTTTTTTGCTTGTTTTGAACATGTATGCTGTAACATATTTTTTGGTGTTGGAATTTTGTAATATAAGCCGTTTGGTGAGTATATAAAATGCATGTATTTTTTATATTGAGAGTGTATTCATGGGTTGGGTGTTGAGTGTTATGTTTGGTTGCTTGTGGGTGTTTCACGTGACCCGAATTTTAGTGCGTGACAACTTGGTATCAAAGCTCTGGGTTCGAATACTTAAGATCCGTGGGAAGAGGGTGTATCCCTGTGTGAGGTTAATTTAGTGTGCTTGATCGCATGTGTTTAGCTGCTTTGATAACATGAATGTGTTAGCATGTTAAGTACAAAATTGTTGTGTATATGTGAGCATGTGGGTTGAACCTTATGATTGATTAGTCTTGCCTTTGGGCGTTTAGATTAACAAACTTGGGAGCCAAGTTAGAAACGCGTTTAGCTGACGTGATTTCTAGCAGGTAATCTGGGTAGATTATCTAGATTGACGCGTCATTCTTGTCAGTTCTCCTCGGTATGTGGGGTATGTTTAGCATGAACCTATGTGACTACGTGTTAGCATTCTTATGTGATTCGTGCTTATGTGTTGCGTCTTATGTTCTGTCTTTTTCTTATAGACACGATGTTTGCGAGGAGAGGGCAAAGCCGTGGTTGTGGTGTTGGCCAAGGGGATGCTTTATCCCTGATGCTAGGATGCAAATGCTCCCCAAGGACCTGTTGACGCGGAAGAGTTGCTGCGTGCGCTGGTGGGCTCCATCAGTCAGTTGGTTGAGGCTGCTAGAGGTGAGACTGCTAGAGAGAGAGAGGGAGTGTCTGAGTGAACGCTACGGTGGCGATGAGAGAGTTTAGGCGTCATGACCTTTTGATCTTTACTGGGGATCCCGATCTCATTGTTGCGACAGAGTGGTTGGATCTGGTGACCCAAATCCTTGACATGCTGCAAATAGCTGAGGACATGTTACGAGTTTCTTTGGCCACCTACAGTTGAGAGGTAATGCTCACGCATGGTGGAAATATGCTAGAAACACTATGGGGGTCACATAGGCAGCGTTTACGGGAGTTTTTCTAGAGAAATACTTCCTGGCTTCGAAGAGAGACTTGTACAGGGAGGAGTTCTATACTCTCACGCAGGGGGCAATGGATATTATGCAGTACGAGGCCCAATTTATGAGCGACGACTGATTTACAAGCTTGTCCCAATTTGCACCGGAGTTGGTGAGCAAAGATGAGCTGCGTTCGATCAGGTTTGAACGGGGCTCGAGGCCGGCGATCAAGGAGCGTGTGGCTGCAATGGGACTTCGTGTGTTCACAGAGCTGGTGGAGGCAGCGACGAGGGTTGAGAACGCATTGAGTGAGATTCGGGTTTTGAGGGAGGCTAGGACATCATAGGGTGGGACAGAGGTGCAGACAGGTGGCTCTCCAGCAAAAGGTAGAGGTCCTCTAGTCCTAGCTTTCATCCATCTGGACCATAGCAATTTTCAGTACCAGCACCATCAGTGGCTTCGTCTGGGAGGCCGGAGTAGAGGGTGTTAATTTTTTATCGATGCAGATAACCCGGGCATCGTGCAGCGGATTGCCTACAGCCGAAGCCATCCCAGAGTTTGGCACCAATGCAGCTGTAGGGGAGGGAACCGCCAGTTTGCTATGGGTATGGCCAGTCAGGACGTATTCGCAGGAACTGTCCTCAGGGAGGCAGTGCGCTGAGCAGGGAAGGCACACTAGTGGGTTCGTATGTGATGGGTCCATCTGAGTACCGACAGAAGCCTCCTGCAGTTCAGACTTCCCGAGTGACAAATAGGGGAACTTTAGTTTAGTCGGTACGGCAACCGACAGCGCCGGGTTCTGGTGGACAGGCCAGGTTGACGCCATGCAGAGCAGATGCTCTCATAGCTCCCAATTCTTCGAGGGCACCGGTTGTGCCTGAGGTTGCAGTTGTGCCTTCAGTTAGCAGAGGTACTTTCTGAGTATGCAGGCTTTGGGCCAATTTCTTCATTTCATCTATTGAGGGTCGCTGATGGATTCCGTGGGTGGTGTGCTATGTTGAGGTAGCGGTTGATGAGGATGTAAGGTTAGGGTGAGTTGTATCTCCCGTGTCTTTGAGATATTTAGCCGTGGTTTAGGAAGCCTGACCTTATTTGACTATATCCTAGGAACGTTTGGCTAACCATCTCGTATGCCTGTATCGATTACGATCGATGGTTTGTTTCTTTTGACCTTATGTTGAATTTCGGGGATAAAATTACTTTAAGGAGGGGTAGAGTTGTGAGATCCTGACCTGTTTTCTTTTTTCGGCATTTTTCAACACGCATTTAGTGTTTTCGTTGCAGCATATTTTTATGTGTTTTGATGCATAATCAGACTTAGATATGCATGTGGGGTTGGCTCCTAGGGCCATTGGGCGCTGCGGTGCGAATTTTAAAAAAAAGATATTTTCGTGGCCTATAAATATCTGGCATTAGATATTTTTAAAAGATATTTTCAAAACTTACAAGTTTTTTCGTTTTTCTCTCTGCCTTCTCTCTAACTTCTCGGGGACCCGGGGCTCATTTTTCAACGATCCAACAGTGGATCCAGGCTATTGGCATCATGATCTATGCATCCATCTGGATAGAATTTCTTTCCGGCGAAGCTTGATTCTGCACGTGGTTTGAGACATCGAGTTTTGAACTCACCAAAGTAGGATCCCAGACTCTCATGTCTTATAAGGGTGCTGCGTTTAATCGTGCATGTTTTTACTGTCTTGAAATGTATGAAAATTGACTTTTGTTCAAAGGTCGGGTTTTGATTTAAAATCATTTTTCATCATTTATAGTGGTTGAAATCGAGTGTTGGGTGTTCCTTTTGAGGTTTGGGTCTTAAGCTTGGGCGTGTGTATATCCGATGGTGTTGAATGGGAGTTTGGAGGCTTTGATGCGAGGTTTGGAGGGTGAAACCGTAGCTCGGAAGCTATCTTCGCCTAAGGTCAGTGAACTGGATCGAGGAGATCAGTCGACTACATCGAGGAGATCAGTCGACTAGATCTCTTGGTTTTTGAGGTTCAGTCGACTAGACCTGGGAGGTAAGTCGACTAAACTGGTTCTATCTTGGGTTTTTAGTTTCTAGCGTGTTTTCAGTTGACTTAGGGTGAGGGTCCAATCGACTGGGGTTCTGTGTTTTGTTTTTGTGGTTTGGTGGTTGGGTCCTTTGTTTCCAATTGGATTTCAATGGTATTCAGTTGAGTGATATATGGGATTAGTCGACTGAAATACTGTTGGATTCTTTTTGGGGTTCTGTTGGTCAGGTTGTGGCTTCGGGAGTCGTGTCGTGACCTCAGGTGATTGTGTTAGTGGCGTCCTCGGGGGTGTCATGCATGGATAGATGCGGGTGTAGGTGCACGGTTAGGTGCGAGGTGTTTGTTCTTCATTGGGTGCGGGGCATGTTTCGGCCCGTGGTTCTTTTTGGGAAAAAGGTGTGGTTTTTGAAAATAGGGGTCTTGTGGGTTTTAGTGTTAGCCTTCAGGTTAGGCTTTGTTTTGTGGGTTGTTGATTGTCCATGTGAGTGGATGCTAGGTTGTGACGGTTGGCGTCATGATATGAAGTTTTTATGTGACTTTATGCATTTGTAATTCTAGTTTATTTATGCATGTTATAAGACGAAAATGTGGTCTTATATGATTATTTTTAAAACATAAGACGAAAATGTGGTGTTATACGATTTTGATACGATGTTAGCTCTGGTTGATGATGGACAGAAATGTGGTCCGATTAATGTTAGCCTTGGCTGACGATGGACGGAAACGTGGTCCGATATATGTTAACCCTGGTTAACAATGCATGTGTGTATGTGTGAATCGGAGGGACAGAAATGTGGTCCTAACGATGCACTTGTGTGCGAGTATTTGAAGGACGGAAACGAGGTCCTAAAGAGGCATGTGTTGCATGTGGCGCGTTGGGTGAATTGGATGGATTGCATGAGTTATCTTCGGTTGTTGAATTGTTGTCGGGGCTTGTGAGTCGATTTAGATATGTATTCATGTGCTGCATACATATACATGTTTTCTTTTGGCACTGATGCGAGTCATGCTATCAAACTTGTTTTAAAACTCTTTTCTGACTCTAGTGAGTCATGATCCAAAACTGTTTTCAAACTGTTTTAAGGCTTGAAAGAGAGTCGAAAACTGTACCTTATTTTCCTAGCATGTTTAGCTTATATTGCATGCTTGTCTAGTTTCTACTAAGTTTTGGCTCACGATGTGGGATTTGAAATGTTTTTCAGATATCAATCACGCAGGTTGATCTAGAGGTGCTAGAGGGGGAAAGATCTGTAGTCTTTCTTTTTGCTCGTTTTGAACATGTATGCTGTAACATGTTTTTCGGTGTTGAAGCCGAGTAATGTAAGACGTTTTTTTTGGATAATTAATGTAAGACGTTTGGCGATTATATAAAATGCATGTATATTTTATATTGAGAGTGTATTCTCGGGTTGGGTGTTGGGTGTTGGGTGTTATGTTTGGTTGCTTGTAGGTGTTTCACGCGACCCGGAGTTTGGGACATGACAAAAAAACCTCCACCAAACCGTCATGACACTATATAGTTCTTGTCATTGCTCGGACCAACTCAAAAGCCAAATCGATATCAAGGAAGTAGCCAACTAGGCATGTTTCCCATGTCTTAATTTCTTATACTGTGAGAGCTTGATTAATAACCTGGATTGAATTCATAAGTACATAGTTGCCTAAATAAATGAGACAATATAATTTGTCGGTTTAACGATTGTACACTAACTTATAATTTAATGGAGAAACTTGAGAGGATAAAGGAAAGTCTTACTAAATTTATGGCTTATAAATTTGATTTCATGAAAAAGGGATTTTGTTTTGTTGGATGAGATGCTAAATGTGGAAACTTACAATGTGGGTCTTGTGATAGAACGAACTACGAGTTTATACTTGACTCTATAATAATAGGAAGATGATTTGAAGTCTCAACTCATTTTCCCATCAGGTGGACGGAATTCAGTGTTAACTGCAGCTGACTGTGTGCAACGCAAAGTGCGATGCTAGGTGCGGAGCACCGTGCGCTGCCTCCGTCACTATCGACAAGCTAGCCGCCACTACCCTGGCGCTCCACCACCAACGGCAACCTCTCCGGTGTCACCACTACCTCCGGTGTTTCCTCAGAGTTTCGGCAATTTCTGGTTTCCCTCAGATGGAGATTTCACCTGCATCCTCCATGGCAGCCGGCTCTCTATCTCGTGTTATTGAGTCAAATGAAGTTCGATTGAAGTAGAGGATGGTCTCTCATCCTCACTCCTACCTGCAAGTTGTCCAATCTCCACAACCAAGGCTCCAAGTGCCCCCCATAGCGTCTTCGTAACTCTTTTTAGTTTCTGCCATGCTTCTCTTGGTGCAAAAATTACTCCACAGCCTTGCTCTAGTCAATCACCTGTTTACCTTCAGAGGTCCCATCCAGACACCATCAGACCTTCTTCTCAACCCCCTAATCAAGAAATCTTTTTTTTTGAGTACTTAATTGTAACATTAAAAAAAAAAATTACATGATTACAAGGGGCATACCCCAGGGGGTTACATGAATACCATTAGGAGCCTACGTCCTACACATATAAAACAAATAAAACCAAACCCCCGCTCTAAGCAGGGGAAAGCTAACTAGGATGAATATTCCACGCACAACTCACGTGGATAGGGAAAAAACCTACGTACAAGTTCGCGCACAACCCGCACGGATAAAAAAACACCAAATACAAACAGAGGATAGAGCCAATAAGCATGCCCATAAAGCTAAAATACTCCTAATCCCTACTGAATATTAGCTCCCATAAAGGGTAATAGGCCCCAAAATTCAGACAGGGACAAGAAAAAAAAGAGATCTGGCACATAGAACTGGTCAACCAAACCCAAAATACATAAAACCTGCTGAAGCTTACCTCCTCGAAAGGCGCCAACCCTCGGACACTAAGGATCAAACTAAGAAGAAGAGCAAATCCCAAAACCCATGCAAGGTAAACTTAGTCTCTCAGTGAAAGTAACACTCCTCAACTCGGGAGAGAAGGATAGAGTCGAGATCACCCCACTGAAGTAAAGAGATAAGTCCATTCCAAAGTAAGATCCTTAAATCAAAAGGACATTCTTAGGGGAACCAGTAGAGGTCAAAGAGTAAAGTGCCAGAGGTAGATGGGCCCCTAGCCAGCCAAGAGGAAGCATCAAACAGATCAGCTCTAGAAACTCCGGCTCAAATCCTGCCAACGCAAAGATCAACATTCCCTGCGCACAGGGTCGCTAAACAGAAGCGGTGGGAGGCCCCAACAAGTTAGCAAAGCAATAGGCTAAATATCCCCGGAGAATCCAGTAAAGATAAACCCTAGGCCATCCCAAAGAAAATTCTACCATCGGATCCAGACGAAGCAAACCAATAGCTACATCCCTACTCCAAAACCCACCAAAAATCCACACCAAAAGAGCCAAGTCCAACACTGGTGGCGGGACCTACCAAATAGTCCACCACCAAATTACCAACTAGTACAAAAGACAACACATGCTCGTGTTTAACATACAAACACAGCAATTAACCATACCAACCATTGGGGCCACATTCCACTTAGCTGCCCGTGGGACCACCAAGAAACCAGTGGGAGGGCCACCCAAAATAAAACGTGGTTTTCCAAGCAAACAATGTTTGGAAAATCCCAATACCTGTCGATTTTTGAAAACATACAACCAAGATGATCCCAACCGAAAAACTTTTAAGAACCGCGGGTCCCACCAGCCCACGGTTTTGGCGCCAAACAAGGACCCTCAAATGGGTCCCACAATGACCAAGGCAACAACACATTTCAGCCCTTTCCCTCTCAAGCAGCCCCACATGGGCCCGCACGCCAGCACTCTGTTCCATGCAGCAGAACAACTTAAGTGCATGGTACCTTCCACTAGAAAGTCTGCTATCACAGCAGAGCATAGGACAGATCACTTCTGCTACATAATATTAACCCAAACAAACCCACACGCCAACTAGTACGTGTGCTACCCTTCATCTTCTTCGTTGTGCTTATGAATCCACTAAAAAATGGATGATTCCATTAAAATCAAGAAATCAAGAAATCAAGAACTGGAGCAACCGACATGCCGCAACTTAACAACTCGCTTCCTAAAGCAACCAACATCGTCTTCCTCAAGAGCTATTGGAGCAAACGTAGAACCAGTAGCAGCTTAACAGCCATGCCACTCAAAAATAGGAAATCGAGAACTGGTTTTGTGTTATGATCCACCGACTTATAAAAAATCAAGCACTTGACCCAACATCGTTGTCTTCTTAAGAAGATTCGAAGTTAAAAGTTCAAACCAGAATCGAACCAAGAAATTGTTTCCAACCATATATTCAAGATGCCAGAGAAATTATAAGCATCTAGACCCAAAAGAACATAGAGGCCACCTAAACCAGATCTGGTTGCATTTTCAAACATCCATACAAGAGATCTAACCTGATCATCTCCACCAGATTTGCGAACCCAGAGGTAATGCTGAACCCTCATAGTCAACAAAACCACCATGGGAACCCACTTACAGGCTCGACCAAGCAACTGAGAGTTTAACGAATCTCCGAAGAAAGATCAGACATGACGATCAAAACATTCACCAGTACTGTAGATACACCTCACCATTGCCATGAGAGTGATCCAAAGACACCATACTAACATGAACTTGAGCAGTGTATGCTTGATTCAGAACCACCATCAAAGGCCTTGGATAATTAACTGTAGCATAAAAGGAGAAAAGATACAAAAGTACAAGAGGCATACCCCAGGCCTTACAAAACCCCACCAGACAACAAACCAAGAGCAAAAAAAGCTTTCAGCTTAACCTTAACCAATCAGAAAAGAGACCAACCCACAAACTGAAACCCGCAAGACAGTAAAGACAGGCCGAAGTTGCTGCCCCCATAATTGAAAAATAATGGAAGAGAAAACTAGTCCTATCACACAGCAAGAACTGTCAAGTCGACCTCAAAAACCACAGCAAGATTGTCCAGCTAACCTCCAAAAAATCGCAAAACAGGAAATACTATCCAGCCCCAACTGGAAAGGATTGACCAGCCAACCTCAAAAAAACCGCATCAGACCATAATCAAAACAGACCTGCATTGCTTGGATGGTAGTATCAAGGGAAGGAGCAAACTGCCCCACATAAGCAAGCAGCCCCTCAGCAACCTAAAGAGAACTAACAAGCAAAATAAAGCAAGTAACCACCACAAAAAAAAACCAAGGACATCCCCCAAACAGCTAGCCCACAATGCTAAGAACAGCCCCAATCAGCAAGCAAAACACGGCCAGGGCCCACATGCACCAACAAACAGGAATAGCCAAACAAAGCACCACATAGCAGACGCTATGGACAGCCCCCATAGCTAGGAGAAAAAACAAAATACACATACCCTATGTACAAGGGAAAAGGCTATGAACACCCCTCATAACTAGGAAGCAAAAAAAAATAAGAGAGATCCACGAAAAGAGAAGCCATCATGAGACATAGCAACTTCACCGCCGGGGCTTCTTCCGTTTCAGATAGGAAAAGACACAGGACCGAGATGCATAGAGAACCCATGAGAAAACCAAATAAAGTGAAACACACACTCCCAGAGACCTCACACTCTCCACACTGGTGTATCACTCTACACTCCAACAAGGAGATAGAAGCAAATCTCACAGCCACAGTTTTCCAAACGGAGAGAGCAAAGTCTCACATCACTCACTCAACCAGATTACCTAGGTAATTACATCACCTAACATGTAGGAGGAGACCTCCTATCAACCAGATTACATAAGAAAAACAAAAAGACCTAACAACAACAGCCACAAAACACACCCAACCCCACTCAATAGCAGGGGAAACTTCCTAATAAAACAATAGCCATGCACATCCCGCACGGATAGGAAAGCACCAGCATTCAAACAAAAGATAGAACCAATAGACATGCCAAAAAACTAAAAAAACTCCTAATCCCTGCTGAAGAGATTAGGAAAAGAGAAAAGAAGAGATCCAACAAGTAACTAGTCATCCAAACCCAAGAAGCACTTCGAAACCCAACCATCAATCGAGATGCCCAACCATAATAGTCAATACTTTCAAAAACCCCTCAAAACACCCAATCAACACTAATCAACATCGCCAAGAACACACCAACACCTCAAAAGCTCAAGAAGCTAAAGAAAGTAGGTTCTCTAAATAGGAGAACTTAAGCTCGGAAAACCACCGATCTTATCTTCACATCCAAGCGATTGAGGAAACAAACGCCCTAATGAAATAAGTAAAGCTTTGGAAATTCCTATCAAGGGTGATTGGTGATCAAATCCTTTTTTTTGGGGTAATTAGGTGATCAATTACTTGAATACCTCTTTTTTTTTTTGAAAGCTTTGACATGAAACCACGTCCTAAAATATGAATTGGTGAATGAGTTTGTAACAATTAGCTTGTGATTTATAAGCTATGTTGATATCTAATAAGAAGACTTGGAAAATTATGGAATGATTTACAGCATTGAGTATTGTGTTTGAAACTTGGAGTAAAATGAGGCGAATTAAAGTTAAATTTTCTCCTCCCTTCCCTCCAGGGAGTGTGTTGCTTTATTGAGGATCTGAGGTTCCTTTGGTATGGATGAGGACCTATCTGCACTTCTGGCTGGGTACCTCTAGTGTGGATCTTTTGGTGGTTCTGAGATGGGTTTAGCTAAGGATGTGCTTCATTTGGATACGATGGCAGAGTTTTTCTTTGGGATGGCCTAGGTTTCTCTAAGCCGGTTCTCTCTCGGGCTATTCTGTCTTTAGCTTTCTATTGACTTGTGGGGATCTTCCATCGCTTTTGTTTGGTGACCCTATGCACAGGGTAAGTTGGTGGTTTGCCTTGGCAGTTTTGAGTTGGAGTTTTCTGGAGTTAATCTATCTGTTGCTTTCTTCGGTTGGCCA
>JAUMHN010434386.1:0-33649 GCA_032360265.1 Heliamphora ciliata
TCATAAAGATTATCATAAAATGAAAAATTAATTTTATTAAAATAAAATTAAATACTAAAAACATGATTTTCAGTATATCAACCCTAACAAAATGAAAAGATGTACTTCAAAATTTATTAAATTCAAACCTTATCACATAAAGGTAGTCACATGCAATATCCCAAAATAAGCACAATGTGGCTTCAAAAAGGAAAAAAAATTATATCCTAAAATTTTCTAGATGTTAAACATACCAAAGGTTTTATTGCGAGTTACATACTAAAAACCAACAAAATGTAATAAGTAGTAAAAGGATACTATGGAACCAAAATTAAACTAAGACAAAACAAGAATGTGGCAATTATTACATAGAAATGTAACAATTACACACATAACAAGAGAATATAATATGCGGGCGCAATATTAATGATTATAACCGTATAGATATTAGTGTCTAAATATAACTGTAGTGGTATTAGAAATCACAACCATAAAGTATGTTGGCATTATTTTAATGAATGGTGAAATTAATAATATACTAGGTGTAAATGTGCAGTGTGAACAAAGTGAAATTAAGATTACTTGGATGGTAACAAATATCAATAAATTAATCTAAACTAATCATGCTAATCCTGAGTAATCACATGCTTACAATTCAACAAACTAAATAGAATAGTTAGATCACTACACAAGCATCATAAAGGATTAAAGTTAACCCGACTATTCTAAAAGAGAAGACATGGAGAAGGAAAGGTCGGGGATCTAGACAAAATACCTAAATCGCTATAATTCGGGTGAATCCTTAAGTCGGGGAATGGTGATTAACTGGCCAATCTTCGGGGAATGTTCCAATTCTAGTCGATGAATCAAAAATTCGACAAAGTATTGGTGTACTGAGACTCATACTTTGGCAAAATAGCAGGGTGTCTGCGTCAAGACTCGTACTCTCTCAGTACTTCGGTAGAGTACCCCTTTCTCCAAATATGTCCTAAAAACATGTACTAGGGGTATGGTATTTATAGAATTTATCGACCAATGAGATGCTGTCATGTTTTGGGACATGCTAGGGTTTTTCAAGGTGGCGGTCGCTACTTCAGGAGAGTTTTCACAAGCTTCTTATGGCGATCACCACTATGCAAGGTGGCAGCCCTATGGTTGGAGTTGGCGGTCGCCACAATGTAAGGTGGCGGCCCATGAGTTGGTAGTCACCACAATGTAAGGTGGTGGCCCGTGGTTGGAGTTGGTGGTTGCCACAATGTAAGGTGATGACCCCATGGTTGCAAGGTGGTGGCTCTAGGTTCAAGTTGGCAGCTAGAGGTTTGGACCTTGTGAATTCACTGGTTTGAAGGTTTTGATCATTGGGTTCAAATCACTGAGGTTGGATCACCTTTCGAGGATTTTTCAGAAGCACCATTCTCTCTAATTTCATCATCAGATTCACCTGGACCATTCTAAGATTAGGCGGGATCAAATTGGGATGTCTATAGCTGCCCCTCTTTGATATAACTTGCATAGCAACGAGTGATGCGAGTTATATCAAAGATTCAGAGACAACATCCATTTGACCGAGTCGTCAATCTTAGGCCACAAACATACAAGTATGCGTATGATATTAGTCGTACTCGAATTTTCATCGAGCTGCCTACGTGCCCCTTTGCTAGGGATCAGACCAAAACGTAGTTCTTAGAGCAAATGCACAGATGTAAAATACTAAACATAATGCAAATACTAACATGATGTAAACACCGGTATGATCAAACAATACCCTAAAGATCGAGTCAAAGTCTAAAGGGGCACAATCAAACAAAGTTAAAGATCGAGTCAAGATCTAAGAACTCAGTTGGGAATAAAATAATTAAAAGGATCGAGTCAAGATCCTAGAAATTATCTTAACCGAAAAAGTAATAACGAATTAACTAGATCGAGTTAAGACCTAAAAATTCGAAACGATAACGAGATAAGGATAATTAAAAGTTGAGTCAAGACTTAAAATTATTCTCAACGGAGAGCAAACCACAAATCAATAGGTTGAGTCAAGACCTAAAAATTCGAAACGAAAATGAAATAAAAATAATTAAAAAGTCGAGTCAGGACTTTAAAATTAAATTTATTAGAGAAAATCACAAATTAATATGTTGAGTCAAGACCTAAAAATTTGGGATAAAAACGGAATAAAAATAATTAAAAAGTCAAGTCAAGACTTTGAAATTAAATTTATTAGGAGAAAACTACAAATTAATAAGTCGAGTCAAGACCTAAGAACTCGAAATGAAAATGGGATAAAAATAATTAAAAAGTCAAATCAACACTTTAAAATTAAATTTACCGGGAGAAAATCACAAATTAATAGGTCGAGTCAAGACCTTAAAACTCAAGACGAAAACGGAATAAAAATAATTAAAAAGTCGAGCCAAGATTGAAAACTATTTTTATCGAAGAAAACACCGCGAATTAATAGGTCGAGTCAAAACCTAAAAACTCGGGACGAGCACGAGACAAAAATAATTAAAAGTCGAGCTAAGACTTTAAAATTATTTTTAAATCTCAAAAACAAGCAAACAAACACATCAAAGGGGCGTTAAAAATACATCAAAAGCAATCATGACATAGGTGCCTAGGGAGCAAGGCTTAAAACATAGGACGCTTAGCGCACTAGGGCTTGGAAAACCTAAGACGCCTTTTGGACTTAGGGTGCATGAGAAGCAGGGCTTGAGAAACCTAAGACGCCATCTAGACTTAGGGTGCCTAGAACATTAGGGCTTAAAAAACATAAGACGCCTTTTAGACTTAGGGTGCCTGAGAAGAAGGGCTTGAAACATAGGATGCCTAGCGCACTAGGGCTTAGGAAACTTAAGATGCCTTCTAGGCTTAGGGTGCCTAAGAAATAGGGCTTGAGGCATAGGATGCCTAGCGCACTGGGGCTTTGGTAAACCTAAGACGCCTTTTGAACTTAGGGTGCCTGAGAAGCAGGGCTTGATATATAGGATTCCTAGCGCATTAGGCCTTGAGAAACCTAAGACACCTTCTAGACTTAGGGTGTCTGAGAAGCAGGACTTGAAACATTTGATACCTAGCGCAATAGGGCTTAAGGATCATCACTCACACACGAATCTAGGGTTTGAAAAAGGATTTGCTTGGCACACCAAAGCTTAGGGTGCTTAACTCACTAGGGCTTGAAAGAACCAAATGGTCGTTACGCACACACGAACCTAGGGTTGAAAGATTTTCCTGACTCACCAGGGCTTTGGGTGCCTAGTCTTCTAGGACTTGAAAGAACCGAAGAGTCGTGACGCATACACGAACCTAAGGTTGAAAGATTTGCCTGGCTCAATAGGGCTTAAAGTGCATAGTCTTCTAGGGCTTGAAAGAACCGAATGGTCGTTATACACACACGAATCTAGGGTTGAAAGATTTTCTTGGCTCACCAGAGCTTAAGGTGCCTAGTCTTTTAGGACTTGAAAGAATCAAAGGATCATCATACACGCACGAACCTAGGGTTGAAAGATTTTCTTAGCTCACCAGGGCTTAAGGTGCATAGTTTTCTAGGGCCTGAAAGAACCAAAGAATCGTCACACACACACACGAACCTAGGGTTTTCATATTGCTTTTCTTTTCCTTTCATATTTTCTGTATTCCACCTGATTTGACTGCTCTTATTATATACTCTGATCATCTTCTTCTTTTTAGGTTGGTCAATTTTTTGAGGAATCAGCAGTTTGGCTTTCGGCAACGTGCTGGAGTGGTATGACGCCCTTCCCATTCCTCGCCGAGCCTTTGTCGACGCCTCCGACTTTGCTCGGTTCATATCATTGTTGGGTAGGACCAACAATGACCAGGTTTGGTTTACTGCTTTGGCAGAGAGATGGTGGGATACCACCAACGCCTTTCATTTCACCACATTTGAGGCCACACTATGGACTTATGAGTTCCACGGGCTACATCTCACGACGAACACTTCTGCTGATCCTCTGATTATCCCTTGTGCTTCTTGGTGGGCCCACGGCTTGAAGGGGAGGAAGAGCAGATGGAAGGACTTGGAGAAAATCCGAGCATCTCTAAACCACCTAATTCCAGACCAGGTACCACCACTTGCTCTATTCTCAACTTATCGTTTTTCTTTATCTATCCACTAATCATTGCTTACTGTACTATACACTATTCTATACATTATTCACTGCTTACTACGCTGCACTATTTACTACACTGATCACTGTAATGTTCACTATTTACTGATCATTATATTGTTTATTTAATCTTTATAGGTTCACTAGGATGTCTAGCGAGGGATGGAGAGTTGAGATGGCGACTTGATGCGCAGCCATGATGCCTCATTGATGCAGATTCTACTAGAGGGCCCCTTCTGTAGAGAGTATTGAGAGAGCGGGTAGTGCGACAGTCTCTAGGTCTTGACCACTTCAGGATCCTGACTACTCCTCCAATTTGTATGCGCCGGACAAACCTTCTAAGCTGAGCAGACATATTACTCAAGATGATGGGGACTCACGCTTCAAAGCTGCTAGGACCCGAGGGAGATTACACAACATGGGCCCAGGCACATCTATTAGGGTCACTGGGTCCTGAACCGGCCCCACTTGCTGAATGGAAGAGGGGACGAGCGCCGACGGCTCTTCCTAATGCTGGAGCACAGGCTGCTGCTACTGCTGGAGGTGCTTCTAGAGCTACTGTTGCCAATGGAGCTGCTGCAGGAGCTGATGCAGGAGTTGCTGCTGCTGGCGAGGTGATAGACCCCAAGATCCCATGGGATATTCACACCGTGGTATATGGCTACCCCTTCCCTCTTTCGGTCCCGATTTCGTCGGCGTCAGAATTTAGAGTCGAGGTTGGCCAGGTTTGTCTTTTGTTCTTCCTCCTTTCTTTCAGTTACTTCCTTACTTGCCTAGTTTTCTTAAACTGCCTCTTTTCTTCGCAGATTAATCAGGCCAATCCCTATTAATTTTACTATCTAGGAATCTGACCCTGCCAAGTAAAATTAAATAGCTAACATAGTTTCGGTCTAGTATACAATAGCAGTGACTCATATAGAGAGAATATTATTATATACAGTTAAGTGTTAACCATCACATAATTTCAAATTTATCGCTTTGAAATGAACCCTTCAGATAGAGAAGTGATCCATACTAACAATTTTTAAGAATTATTCCTAAAGAAGATTTGTACTGTCGATACCGCAATTAATCTATCAGATGGGAAGAAAGGCATTACTCCCAACACGCATGGTTTAATTGCATCACCAATAAACTAGTGATAGAGACCGCAAGATTTATCTATAAATAAATTTTCTCTCTCACTTAAATTGTTAAAACATTTTTGGAAGTTATAAAAATCTATTTAATTAAAATAAATTTATTGATTTAAAAAATCACACGATCTGAAAGAATCAAGCATCTTTTCGTGTGCACGATTCCAAAGATTCTGATTTGTCAAACCATCTTTTCGTATTTTAACGTGTAACAAATAAAATTTATAAATGCACAGTTTTTTCTTTAACTTTTTAATTAAGGTAGTGGTTAAAGGCATTTAATTATTTTATTTTTCATTCCACATTTTTAAAAAAATAATAATTTATTTAAATTAAACAATTTTCTATTTAATTAATTTAAAATTCAGAATTAATTTTCACGTTTTTTCAAGATATCCAATTTTATGAAAAATCATCTTAAACGTGATATTTTGTAAAAAATAAAATATCTAAAAAATTTTCACTTAATTAAAAATTTTAATAAAAAAACTTAATTTTATTTTTATTACAAAATATTTAAATTAAAATCGAATTTCTTGAATTAATTAAATTAATAGGATAAATAAAACATATATACAACATCCGTGCAGTTCATATATATATATATGTATGTATATATCTCGATTTTATGATCAAAGTGAAACACTGAAACGTTTCAGTCTCCTGTTAAAGATAGACTGTAACCATACTCGTTCATGTCTGATTCTTGTATCTCGATTGTATCAAGATTCCCTGATACACTGCGATATATTAGTATATCATATCACGGTCTTCAAACAAATCATAAAATAAACAAAACACCCCTGAAAAAATAGAACAACCGTCGGCCACCCTGCTCCGCCGGTGCCGCCCCTAGCCGCCGACTTCAAGCGGCTTTTGCAGCTACCTCGTTGCTCCATTTTTGATGCTTTTTATACTGAAAAATATTTCTAAAAAAATATTATTTTTTTATCAAAAGCTAGCTTGAAAATTGCCCAAAAGAAAGCCAAAAAATTACCTAGAAACTATCGCCGCCGGCCACCAGCGTCACTGCCCTGTTCCGCTGCCCGTTTGGGCTTTTTTGGCACTCTTTTTACACTTGTTTTTTTTTTGGAAAAATAGCTCACATATCCAGCAACCTGTTGCTTTGAAGAACGCCTCGAAAACAATCCCGAAATGGCCCCTAATTAGTGTCGCCATTGCCGTAGAGTGCCGCCGTTTGCTACCTGTTTTGTGCACTATTTGGGCGCATTTTTTTATGGTTTTTGGACAGTGTTTTAAGGTATATTTACTGCTACTTTATGCCTAAAAAATTTCTCAAAAAATAGTTCAAAAAATGACCCAAAAAATATTAAAATCACCGCCGAACCGCCGCCGGCAAAGTCTCCGATGGTGGGCTATTCTTGCTATTTTTTCTTACTGTTTTAACTTATTTTTACTGCTGTTTTTAATGCATAAATATTGCAGAAACTTACTAAAAAAATTGTTAAAAACCCTTAAAAACTTATCGCAATCCGTGACCCATAAAAATTCGAAATCACCGCCGGTGCCGCCGGCCTGTTCTTCATGTTCTTAGATATTCCACATATTCTTAAATAATCTAAACAGATATTTAAAAATATAAAACTAGCTATTACATTAATACCTATGTCCCGAAGGCTCACATTCGATTGTAAAAAAAAAAATCTATCACGGTCAACCCCCGTGATTAAAAATTAAATAATCATCATTTAAATCATTCATTCAAACATGAATAAACAGATGATCATAAAACAGAGGTTAGAACGCCTGTAAAACTAAGTTAGTATAGTTCTAAAATTACCCGGCCCTGATAAATCGTAAACAAAAAATAAAACGGCTCCGATACCAATTGTAGGAAGCAAAATTATTAAGATCATTGTTTTTGTAAACGATTTTCGATAAAAAATTAACTAGACGGGCAAATACCGAAATAGGCTCCAGATAAAATTTTTGACGTTGAACGATCAAAATTAAAACCCGTGCAACCACAGTCAATTTAGAAGAATACCTTTTTACCGGTCGATTATTCCACTACGATTTAATTTCGAGTTAAAACTCCCATCAGATCTTCTACTGTATTTTCTTATGCGATTCTCAAATGTAGTGTGGGCTATAATCTATCGAAAACTCGTACCGGTAGAATCTGGACAGCTTTAGCCTTAAAGATAAGTTATGAATATGGTTCAGCCTACTCGCATATTTATAGGGTTACAGTAGGGACCTGTAAAGTAATTATGAATCAGACTACTAGTGGAACATAGATATGTATCTAGCGATTTTTGCAATTAAGTAAACTTCAAAGCGGTATTTGCAATTATGAAAACCTTGCAACAATTTTTGTAATTTTTATAAAATACGAAATTACAATTCTTAAAATACTTCATAGCGGTATTTGCAATTATGAAAACCTTACATTAAGCTCCTGTTATTAAATGCTTAATATTTCTCTATACGTTAAGATTCTCGATACTCCAATTAAATTTAATTACTGACAATTTAATTTAATCGGTATCTTAAAATTTCATAAGCCCTTTCGCTTAACTTATTTAATCGTCGAATAATCAAAACTACCTGTAGGATTTGACCTGGTCAAAACTTATAAGCTTTCTTAAAGGAGTATCATCAATCCCGATCATTTGGAACGTGAATTTCGTCAATAATTAATATTCACCATATATATAATACCGCGCTATCCAACTCATTAGGAATATAGACCCATATAAGATCGCACCCTCTAATAAATCAAAATAACGAATATTAAATATATGCAAATCAATAATTATTTCAGAATTAAGAGTATAAGCACTATTCATAATAACCTTGGTGTGTGAATTAATTTATATAGTGAGTAAAATTAATTATCCCAATGTGTTCTGTTCAATACACACAAAGTGTACTAGTATAGAAAGTTAGAACAATAGACGACGTTATTAATTTTTTTTTTTGTAATCAAGATATGCCTACTAAAATTATGTGCTACAGTTGTACCGATGGTATGTCTATTTTCATCTAAATTGTACACATAAAACTTATATTCTGTAAGAATTTAAAATCTGATCTTCTGTATGTAAGTTGTACTTTACACACCAAATTAAATACTGCATATGATAAAGGACATCCATGCATAATATTAAAGAAATGATATACATACACTGCTCATTAAGATTTTCATAAAATAAAAAATTAATTTTATTAAAAATAAAATTAAATACTAAACACATAATTTTTAGTATACCAACCATAACACACCCATCCTTTCTTTACTTCAACGTGAACACGCTTAACTGAGTTTTGCTAGGGTCTCTATTGTTATACCCCAAATTTTGGGTCACGCAAAAAGCCACTGGATAACCACCAAAACTGCCCAAACAAAAGGGATAAAAACCCTAAAGCCCAAACGAGGCTAAAACTTTTATAAAAGTGTACTACCGAGGGTTTATTTAATTTAAAAGAGTAGCTCAAAGACTACGATTTTGGCCCCAGAAGCCAAGCCTTTAAAACAAAACACAAGTTTGAGATGAAAAAATCTTTTCCTTTTAAAAGAAGCTTAGGCCTTTCAAAATCTCCCTCGAAGCAAAAACGTTTTGAATGAAGTCTAAATCATTTGAAAATCCCATTTGTAAACCGTTGAACCCTCAACGAAAAACATAGTAAGGTACTACAAAAAATAACAACCAATCCAAGATTCTCTCGAAAGCATTAGAACATGCATACAACCATAATCATTACATATGTTTTACATCATGTTATTTCTAAACATAAAACATATACAGAAAGGTATAAACTACCTAACAAAACAAGACAACAAGGTCTTGTCATCAGCCAACTTCGAGCACCACCAGCTCAACCTACGGGACCACGCTTATCTGAAAAAGGTTTCACAGCAAAAATCCCACACCGTGAGCCGAAGCCCAATAGAAACTAACTATAAAGCTATAAAGCAGGTTATGTAATCATAAGCATACAGGCTCAACCACAGGAGCCAAAAATAATTTTCAAACCCAAAATCACAAGTTTTTCATCAGGCTAATGTGAGCCTCAAAACGGTTTTAATTCATAAAATCCCACATTTCTATCCTCAAAACCATGCATATCAACAATGCAAATAACGTTTTCACAGTTAAAGAAAAGCAGTAACCAAAATGTTATTTTCCACTCGGATCACACACCGAGGAATGAGAAAAGATATTTTTCACTCGGAACACACACAGCCGAGGAAAATAATATAATCATTAATAAAACTGTATGCTCCACTCAGGCCGCACCTCCGAGGAGAAAAGATAAAATGATTCCTATGTACCGACTCCGTCACAAAGGGACAGAGGTAGCAACTATAGACTCTTACCCATTACCCAATTCCTAAACATCTTATGACCGGTTAGGTAATGACAAGATCTATACGGAGCACCACAACGTAACTGCTGACTTTACATACTAAAATCGAAGGACAAAAGCACCTACGACCTTTACAGGAATTATTCTAAAGGACAAAGGGACCTACTTTACGCACGTTTCTGGACTTCCACCGAGGGCAACTCGTGCCAAATCCCCGCTATCCGGGTACATCTAGAGAATCATTTAAAAATTGACCCGTAGATTAACTACGAAAACATTTTCACAAATATACATTAAACATGTATATATAGATCCGTCCATCAACATGGAGATCAAACAAAAATATTTCAGAATGTTTTTCTCCATTTTTAACAAAACATTTCAAAACTGAGCCTCAACCCCAAGGGTTAGCTCCCAACCTCCAAAACATGATTTGTCGAGATTTTTCACAAAATCACAATTTTCACTGTTTTCAAGAACACCTTTTGAAAACCCAACATCCACAAGCCATATGATGTAATAAACCAAGAAAAGAAAAAAATATACTTTTTACCCGAAATATCAAGGTGTAAACATAAATATGACATTTAATGTATTTTTTACCTGGTGAAAACACATATAATTACATGAAACACCCTTTAACAACAATAGGGTCTAGATTCCTACCTCGTTGTGCCAAAAGCTCGACGTCTCAAAAATTGAACCTTGACGAAACGGGATTTCTGTCCGGATAGATGCAAAGCTCCCGGCACCAACACCAAGAATCCGCAATCTAATGGCTGAAAATCGAGCCCTGGGCCCTCAGAAATCTAAAGAGAAGGCAGAGAGAAAACCATATTTGAGATGAAAATATCCCAAAATATCTCCAAACACTGATATTTATAAGCCACACCCAAAATATCTCAGGTTAGTCGACTGAACCTCCCTGGTCAGTCGACTGAAAAGCTTCTGGAAATCCAAAAATTTTCCACCGACACAGGTCAGTCGACTGGACCCTCCAGGTCAGTCGATTGAACCACCAAAAAGTCCACTCAGTCGACTAAACTCACCCCCTCAGTCGACTGAATCCTCACTGGAATTTTTCTCAAACTATTTTTGATGACGAAACATGTTTTATAGCCCCGAACTAAGCCAAACATGTCTCTAAAACATCACCGAGGTCAAAAAGGTAATTCTATTACCTTAAACACTTGAATCATTCCAAAAAGAAACGGGTTGGGGTCTCACATCTACCACCTTAGATAAAGACCTCGTTGTTATGTAAGGGTCCAATATTTTTTCTTTATAACCTAGAAACTCTCTCTTCCTTTTCGATGTAGGATATCAGAATATCACATACCCCCTTAAGGAAACTTATAAGCTTTGATTGAGCTAAACCTTGTAAGTGAATTTTATAATTCAGTAGTCAAATAAGTTAAGCAGAACGATTTAAAAAATTTTCAAAGAAGCCAATTAAATATAATTTTTAGTAATTTAATTTAATCGATGGGTATCTGTAATCTTAATGTGTGGAAAATAATTAAGCATTTAATAACATAATCTCGAATACTACGATTTTGAGAATAAAGCTGAGTACAATTATAATTTTTTAGTTGAATGAATTATAATTTATGTTTTTATGAAATTGCCTCTGGGTTGAGGTATGATTTCATAATTACATTAAAAATCTATGTCTTATTTACTTCACTGGTTCCTGCTATAGTCTATTTATATGCTGTTATAAAACATGATAAGTTAATTCATATTATTCAGTCAGTAATTAGGTGACTGGGATTTTCACGTTCTTCGAAGATCCTAAGCCTATTCAAGAAGGTTTTGAAGAACACGGTAGATCAAAACTCACACTTTGTTCATGTTTAACATTTAGGAATACAACAGAAGGCTTGTGTCGAAAATTTGACTGAAAGTCAAAAATCGTGATAGATCATTGACTGAAAATTATTACAACAATCAAAATCATCTAACCAGATTTCGGAAGGTATAATCCTTAAACTAACTTTGAGAGTATTATCGGATTTTATTTTGATTGTTTGATATCAAAGTGTTTTAATCTGGAGTATGCCCAATTAATTTTTTATTAAAATTATAAACATAATCTTAGGATTTTGATAGTTTGCCAGTTTGCCCCAACAATTGTATCAGATCCGTCTTTGATTATGTATGATTTTATCATGGATTTGGATAGATTTAGATTGTGCTAACTCGATTTTGCAGGCAATCTAATCACGGCTTTTAATGATTATTATTTATTTTGTATGTTTGATTACATGGTTTGAATGATGATTATTAAATTATTTTTTTAATAATGAAGGTTGATCGAAGTTGATTGTGGTACATTGACAGTGAAGTTCTTAAAGGCATAAAATCAATGTAAAAATAATTAATTTTTAATTTTTACTTCTTGTATTTTTTTTAATTGTATGTAATCGAAAAAAGAAATGAAGAACAAAGAAAAAAAAAGGTCGAAAAAAGTTTGTTGTCGCGGTTTGGATTCAAGGCTTATGGGATTATCATGCTAAGGCCAAGTGTATCTTTCAAGATAATGCCAATCCGTGAAGCCTGAGGATAATTCATCACCAAGAATTATAAAGTCACTATGGAATGGGATTATCATGCCATAATGAAACCAAATGGAATGCATGTTCAAGTTCTGAAATTAGTGCATGAATAAAGCCACAGCAAGCATTGATTCGGTGGTCCATATCAAAATAATGTTTAAATCCACGTGGATATGTTATCATTCATGATCCATGGAATTCTCTTGGGATTCAATATAATTATGTTGGGATTCATCAAGGATTCAAGTGTCGCAGCAATTCCTAGTTATTGGAATTAGAAAGCCTACCCCAGCGGCAAAGCATGGAGCGGCGTGGGCAAAGCGCGCGCACGGCGCGGTGCACGTGGCGGTGTGGTGCGGTGGTAGTGCATGGCAGGTGGCGCGGTGCACGTGGCGGTGTGGCGCGGTGGGAGTGCATGTGGCAGTGTGGCGCGGTGGTAGTGCATGGCAGGCAGCGCAGTGCACGTGGCGGTGTGGCACGGTGGTAGTACATGGCAGGCGGCGGCAACAGTGTTTTTGGGGGACTATGATTTGTAGAAGCTGAATATTACAAAGTTTCTTGTTGGCTGCAAAGTTCTGACATGATCAGTAGATTAGAATTTTAATTTTGATTGTAGTGCAGATTTTCTGGATGAATAGAAACTCTTTGGTTAAAGAGTTATAGATCGACTATAAAAGAAGGAATTTAATGTATTTATTTATTTAAATGCATGAATGCTTTTATTTTGATTTATTTATTTTGTTCAATTTTAATTAATTCTTTTAATTTAAAAAAAAAATTATAATGGAAAAATAAAATAAAATTTTCTTTATGTAAAATTATTTTTTTAAAATTTTTTTTAGATATTTTATTCGTAACGTAAAAACATGTTTGAAGATGATTTTTTTTAAAAATCGGATATTTTGGAAAAACGTGACGGTTAATTTTGATTTTTTTTGAATTAATTAAAAAGAATTTAATTTTAATAAATTATTTTTTACAAAATATGTGTATCGAGAAAATAAAATAAAATTTTTCGTTTTTATTTAAAATTATTTTTAAATAAATAGAATTTAAAATTTTTATTTGTTACATATAAAAATACGTAAAGATGGTTTAAAAATTAGAATATTTTACAACATGTGATTTTCGAAAATTATAAATTTATTTTAATTAAACATATTTTATTACTCTCAAAAATATTTTAAAAACTAAGTGGGTGAGAAAATTTATTTATAGATAAATTTCATGACCTCCATCACTAGTTCGTAGGTGATGTAATTAATTTTGCATATTGGCCTTAGGGTCTTTCTCTCCACCAGGTAGAATTAATTACGAGATCGCTAGTATGAACCTCCTTTAGAAATAATTCTGCGTAATTGTTAGTGTGAATCACTTCGCAATGAAGGGTTTATTGCGAAGCGATTGATTCAGAATTAAATGATGGTATATACTTAGTTGTAATTAATAGTATCCTCTTCATCTGAGTTACTGCTATTATTTATTGGACCAAAACTATGTTAGCTGTTTAATTTTACTTGATAAGATCTATTGCCTAGATAGTAAAATTAATAGGAATTGACCTGTCTTGACAAATAATAAGTAGTAGACATCATTCCCATTGAGGTATGCTATTTACGGTGTACCAGGCTGCTAGTGAATTTTTTTAAAAATGGTAGAGGGAACCAATTTTAAAATAAAATTTAAAATTTTTGCGCATCATAATTAATGATTTTAATTATGTAATTCTCATGATTAAAATGGCTTTCAATTCACTCGCGGTTATACTAAAAAAAAAACAAACTTATGAGTTCTAATTATGTTGACTGGAAAATGAATCTCGATATAGCTTTAGCTGCCGAGGGTATTCTTAGGAAGTCAGAAAATGTGTTTGTTTTTCAAAAGTGTTCTTTCTCTAAGCCGAAAGGTAAGAAGAAGAAAAAAATTCAGAAACAGGGTAACCTGGTTTCCTAGGCAGTTAGTAGGTCATTTACTTGTGTGAAAAAGACGAAAAATAGATGTTTTCACTGCAATCAGACCCGACACTGAAAAAATCTATGTCTAGTTTATCTTGGCAATAAAAACAACAAAGGTAATATCTGTTCATTAGCTGTGGAAACATATTTGGCGGTGTTATCTACTAGTACCTGGTGTGTTCATACGAGAGTCACTAATTATGTTTGCAATTCATTGTAGAAGTTTCAAGAAATCCGATAACTTAGTGATGGAGAGATTTACCTACACATGGGCAATAATACAAGGGTGACAACAGTTGCCGTGAGAGATGTCACTCTCAATTTTAGTAGAGATAGGGTTTTAATATTAAGAGATTGTCTTTATGTACCTTCAATTAGAAGAAATTTAATTTTTATTTCTAAATTGGTTAAAGACGGATATTTGGTTTATTCTAATAACTCTTTGGCTATTAAGGATAATAAACGGTTTATCTATTCTAGTAAATTGGTGGATGATTTTTATTTTATTACTCTAGCCTCTCCGACAATACAATTAAATAAATTGAATAATACATCTAATTCACTATTTAAGAGAAATAAATCTTTTTTAATGAACCAAATGTATTTTTGACACTTACGCCTAAATCATATTAATCTAAAGGATAAATAAACTAGTTGAAGATAGTCCTTTGAGTTCATTAGAAATGGAAGCACTTTCAGTCTGTGAATCCTACTTGGAGGGTAAAATGACTAGGAGGCTATTTTCGGGTAAAGGTTATAGAGCTAAAGAACCATTAGAACTATTTTACTCTAACGTATGTGAACCTATGACTATCCAAGTTAGAGAATGTTTTGAGTATTTTGTCACTTTTATTGACGACTAGTCAAGATATGGGTACATTTATTTGATGCTCTACAGGTCTGAATATTTTGAGAAATTCAAAGCATTTAAGGCGAAAGCGAAGAAGCGTCTGGAAAAATTTATCAAGATACTTCAATTTGACCGTGGTGGCGAGTATCTTTTTGGAGATTTTAGAGACTATTTGTCAGAGGAGGAGATTACATCCTAGTTGACTGCACTGGGTACTCCACAACAGAATGTTGTAGCAGAAAGAAGGAATAGAACTCTTATGGAGATGGTGAAGTCTATGATGAGTTATTCGGACTTACCTGATTCATTTTGGGAATTTTCATTAGAGACATCTGCTATATTCTGAACTTGGTACTTTCTAAGTTAGTACCTTCTACTCCCATAAAATTGTGAACCAGGTGCAAGCTTAGTCTAAGACATATTCGGATTTGGAGGTGTCTAGCACATGTGTTAAAAGGGAATACGGATAAGTTGAAATCGAGAACAGAAGTTTGTTTCTTTATTGAAAATTCTAAGAGAACTAAGGGTGGTTTATTTTATAATTCTAAGAATTAGAAAGTCATTGTCAGTACCAATGCTCAATTCTTGGAAGAGAATTATGTAATGGACCACAAGCCCAAGAGTAGAAATGTTCTGGAAGAGCTGAAAGAGAATACCAATAGTATGGTAGAAGCGCCACTGGGAACTATTATCGATATCCCATTACCTCGTCATAGTGGGAGGATTATCGGAACACGTGCATATCCTGAACCAAATAAGGGTGCTACCATTAACATGCTGGTTTCACAACTAGAGGAGCTTGTGGGTAATGGTGCACAGGGTTCAGAATCAGCACAGCGTGTCACTACTAGTACACAGATACAGGTAGTGCCTCGTCGTAGTAGGAAGATTGTTCGTCAACCCAATTGGTATATGTTCTTGGGAGAGTCTTTTGACAAGATCCCATAAGAACTAGATACTGAACCCAGCAACTATAATAAAATACTCCAAGATAAAAATGTAGAGTTATGGCAAACGGCTATGAATTCAGAGATGGAGTATGTGTACTCTAATCAGGTCTAGAAACTTGTAGAACCACCTGGAGGGATAAAATCCATCGGATGCAAGTGAATCTATAAGAGGAAGAGAGGTGCAGACAGAAAGATGAAAACCTTCAAAGCAAAGCTTGTTGTAAAAGGGTTAACTTAGAAAGAAGGGGATCGATTATGAGGAGACCTTTTTGCCGATAGTCATACTTAAGTCTATTCGAATTTTTTTATCCATTGCGGCTCATTTTGATTACGAAATTTAGCAAATAGATGTCAAGATAGCTTTTCTAATGGAAAGTATTGACGAGTGTATCTATATAGTACAACTAGACAGTTTTACATAAAAAGGCTAGGAGCACACGTTGTACAAGCTTAAAAGATCTATTTATGGACTTAACTAGGTATCTAGGTCTTGGAATACTCGGTTTGATAAGGTCATTAAGTCTTATCATTTTGATCAAAGTCCTTACGAGTCTTGTGTGAATAAGAAGCGTGATGGAAGCGTGGTGGTGTTTCTAGTACTTTACGTGGATGATATCTTACTCATCGAAAATGATGTGGGGGTGTTATCTTCGGTAAAAATATGGTTATCCAGCCAGTTCAATATGAAAGATTTGAGAGAAGCCGGTCACATCCTCAGAATCAAGCTTATGCGAGATCAGAAACAGAGGATGTTGGGCTTATCACAATCTACTTATATCGATACAGTCCTTACTTATTTTAGCATGCAGGATTTCATAAAAGTGTTTCTCCCTTTCGGGCATAGAATCACTCTATCCAAGGATAAGTGTCCTAAGACATCTGAAGAGATAGAGAAGATAAAAGCGGTTCCTTATGCTTCTACAGTAGGAAACATCATGTATGCTATATTTTGCACTAGACTCGACATCTATTTTGCCGTTGGCACAGTTAACAGATACTAGTCTAATCCGTGACAAGAGTATTGGACAACGGTAAAATATATAATTAAGTACCTGAAAAAGACTAGAGATTATCTGTCGGTTTACCAGGCAGATGGTCTAGTATCTTTAGGGTACACATACTCTGATTTTAGTCAGATAAGGATTCTCAAAATTTACCTTGCGATATGTGTTCATTCACATCGAGCATAAATATCACTTGATACGAGAGATTGTATAGAGAGGCGATGTAATCGTGACCAATATTGCATTGGCAGACAACCTTACAGATCTTTTTACAAAGAGTTTACCAGCTAATACTTTCGATAGTCATGTAGAGGGCATGGGAGTCAGATGTATGACAACATAGTTTTGAGAATAAGTGGGAGATTGTTATGGTTGTATACTAAAAACCTTGATTTTGGTTTTAATTAATTTTATTTTTTAATAAAATTAATTTATCATTTTATAAGAATCTTAATGAGCAATGCATGCGTTTCATTATTTATTTAATGATTTGTATTGGTGTATTTTATTCTACGTAGTATTTAATCTGGTGTGCAGAGTTTGACTTATACACAAAAGACTAAATTATTTGTTCTTGTAGAATATGAGTTTTTAGTTTACAGTTTAGATATAATTGGACTCACCATCGGTACGACAGTAGGACAATATTTTAGTAGATCTTTCTTGATTACAGAAAACGGTAATTGTTTCGATAATTTTTTCGACTCATTGTGCTAGTACACTTTGTGTGTTTTGAATGGGATCAAGTTAGGTTAATTACTTTTATACTAACTTTATAAATTAATTGACACCCCATGATTATTATGAGTACTTATACTCTTAATTTCGAAATAATTATTATTTGTGCATATTTAATATTCGTTGTTTTGATTCATTAGAGGGTGCGATTTTATATGGGTCTATAATCCTGGTGAGTTGGATAGTGATATTAATTATATGACGAATATTAATTATTGATGGAATCCATGTCTTAAAAAATTGGGATTGATAATACCCCCTTAAGGAAGCATATAACTTTTAATAGAGCCAAACCCTGAAGGTGTGTAGACACCCCAATTTGACTCCGTCAATTCTTAGGCTTATCCGAGTGAATCCAATGATGAAAATCGAGTGGGATGATGCGCAAAGTCTCTAAATGATCATTGGGAAATAATTCAATTCCAGTACTCTGTGAAATCGAACCGCAAGACCACATCTTTCGAACCTTAAGGCTGCAACCTTCAAACCTTGCAACGTAATTGTTCACTAGACTAAGTAACTGCACCTGCAACCATCGAACCTTGCGCCCGCAAACTTTCTTGTCGCGACCGCAACAAGAAACCTGTGGAAACCCCAACAAACCTTGCGGTTGCAACCTTCAATGTTGTGACCGCAATGTTTAAATCTTATGACCGCAACCTCTTTAGCATCTTCTAAGCTTGGGACATGTCACCACCTCATTGGCTGGCGTTATTTATAGATATGTACCTTCGGTACAATTTTAGGAGGATACTTTTGGACATCGATACGCTGCCACTTTATCAAGTACAATTCGGAGAAGTTGGTATTCTACTGTATTATTGACTCACACCCCAACTCGTACTATTACCCTTTCCCTCCCAGAGTACTGGAATTGGAGAATTTCCCCGGCGATTGAAGGAACAGCCATTGCATCCCCACGGCTTGAGGATACATTCGGATACCGTGTTTCATGTATACCTGCATGACCTCGATATTTTTCTCTCCACACCTTCGACTCCTATGGAGAGGTTGGGTTAATTTTCGTATTTCAATTTATGATTAGCCTAATTAGTATTTAGTTAGTGTATTATTTCTGATTACTTGGTTAGCATGCTTAATTCTAAAATGTTAGTTAGTATTAAATTAATCATGTTTTAATTACATCTTTATTATTTTTTTGAAATAATCATAATCATTAGATTTTATTGCTTTTAATTACATTGTTAGCATGCTTAATTCTAGAATTTTAGTTTCTATTGAAATTTTCATGTGTTAGTTATGTTTTTTATTAGAATAAGTTTTAATTTCTTCTTCGATTACGTTTCATAGTTGACTCCACATATCATATGTTTGCACCCAACACACTATTTACCAAAACTCAGTAAAATAATGCTTACATTCCTTGTGGTCGTAACAATCAATATTGTGCCCACAATGTTTTAGCACTCACATGTTTGCGGTCGCGACATTGATCCTTGTGCCCGCAACCTTTTCTCAAACTTTCCTTGTGATCGCAACATCCAATGTTACGGCCGCAACCTTTGTGTTGTTTCAGTAGCCTGTTTTGCTGTTTTAGTATTATGTGGATAATATGTAACCTCCAGTATACAATATGTGGTGTATTTCTAATACAATGGGATCATTAGCATGCATCGTTAGTATCATGTTTTAAATTGATTATGATTTGTTAGCTATGTCTTAATGATCTCATTGTATCGCATGCGGTTTGCATCATGTTTCTTTTAGTATAGAATTTGCATGCCATAGGATTTAGAATTTTTTTATACCTTGATTGGCTTTCTATGTACTTATGTTATGCTATTTTCTTATTTGATTTCAATTGTTCTCCCTTTGCCCCCACTTTTTTGTATTTGTATATATTTGAGAAATCTAATTAAGAACCAATAATGATTAGTAGAGGTCAACCTCACGGTTGGGTGAACGGGGTGCCTAGCACCTTCCTCAATTGGTACCTTAGTCCCCGAACCTTTGTTTTATCTGGTTGAACGTTTTAAAGATCAGTGGTTCCTTTTTGTTTTTCTTGATTTTTTTAAAAGATCAAGTGACGAATCTATTTTTCACAAAAAGAGTTTTCAAATTCTTTTAGTTTTCAAGATGTTAAAAGTTTTCTAAATAACTCTTGTATTCTTTATTTTTGAACATAACCAAAATTTCGGCGCTACAGTATTTTTTGGTGACTTTGCTGGGGACTGGTTTACAAAATCAAATAAGAGAGCTAGACTTAAAGATATTATTGGTTCTTAATTTGACTTTCTCATTTGCATTCTAATACTTATTTGCATTGTTCTCAGCCTCCTGCTTGGTGGACCCGATACCCCGGTCAGTTTATTGTCTCGGGGCTATGTTAGGGAGGCAGGCAAGCCTTTTGGCCGCACACTCCTTTAGGTGCGGCAAAAGAGTTATTGCGTACCGTTAGACCATGTCCTGCACCAGACTAGGCATGAGAGGTATATTCTTGACTTTATTCAGAAGGTACCGAGAGTGTTGGCCAAATTGGATTTTTTTTACATATAGTGACTTAGAACCCTCCCATTAAGAACGTAACCGGTAGGATTAAATGTTTTTGTTTAATTATATGTTTTGTTTGTGTCTCTTTAAGACCTTTGCTTGTTTGTTTGGCTTAGGATAGTTTCTCTCCCGGGGTTCGGCCCGGGTTTGCTTTCGGCTTTTGTTTGTTTTAATAGTTTCCCCCTTGGGTTCTTACCGAGGTTTTGGTATTAACCTTGGTTTGTTTTAACATCTCAGTTTCTTTTCGGGGCTTTGCTCGGGTTATGACTGATGCCCTCGTTTTTAGCTTAGGATAGCTTTCTCTTTCCCAGAGGCTCTACTTGGGGTATCAGCTTTGCACCCATAGTTTTGTTTAAGTTTTCTTCCTTTCTCGGACTCCTGTCTGGGTTCTAGCTTAAGGTTTCGTTTGGTTTAGATCTATTTTCCTCTCGGAGTGTTGTCTGATTTTTCTTGTAAAACCTTTGATTAAACCTCTATCCCGATGTTCTTTTGTATAGGGTTAGTATGATTTTTAGGTTTCTCTTTCGGGCTTTTTAGGAGATGTGCTTTCTGGTTTTTTGTCAGTCTGGACCCGGTCGAGGCATTCTTCTGTTTTGCTGCTCACAGTCAATTGTTCTGCCATATGTTATCGGGGATTTGTTTGAGAAGTTTTTGATACTTGCTTTTCTCCTTTCGAGTTTTCAGGTTTGTTTCGATTTTAGATCATTGAGTCGAATGAACAACATCCAGTGCATGTTTGGGCCAGATCAGTAACAAAAAGACTCTACAGGGTATTCAAGCAGGCAGTGGAACTGTCTGAGATGGCAGAGAACGAAGTGAACTTGGCAGCTCTGATGAGGGCGATTACCGAGATACAAAGGTGGTTGAATAACAAACTTATGCTTAGATTCAGTGTCAAACACAGATTCGAGCAATTCAAGCTATTTTTTTCGGGTGTGAATGAGTAACAAGAGGACCCAAATGAAAATAGAGAGAATTTCTGGGGTGATAATCAGGGTCAGAATGGACCACAGGTTGCCGTACCACCCCAGGTTCCTCGTTAGGTCATGGTAGAAGAAGAGAATACGGCCCAGTCCAAGAAATCTGCGCTAGCAAAAAAGATTAATAAGATGAAAAAGGTGCTAAGGAATGCAAAAGGAGTAGATGAATATATGCTGGATGTGGTAGGTTTGTGCCTATTTCTAAACGCCAAGCTCTCAGAAAAGTTTAAGATGTTAAAAATTGAGAAGTTCAATGGAATCGAAGATTCCCAAATTCATTTGAGAATGTACGTCAGTACCCTCTCTCCCATGGTGATTGATGATTAGTTAAAAGCTCAGTTATTTCACCGATCTCTTTTAGGGGCAGCTTAAAAGTGGTTCCTTTATTTCAATGTTACTAAGACGACAACATGGGAAAATATCGCCACAGGGTTTATCAATCAGTATAGCTACAATGTCCAGCTGGATGTAATCACCCGAGAACTTGAAACCACTCGACATGAGGGTCGGGAATCGTTTGTGGATTTTTTGACCTGATGGAGAGGAAAGGCAGCTAAAATGACAAACTGACTAACATAAAAGGAACAAGTGAGGATTGTAGTCAAGAATCTTCAGCTCCTGTTGAAGTGTTATCTGATCACACAGCCACTCTCCAAATTTGAGCAGTTGTTTGATGTCGAGGTTCAGATAAAAGACGAAATCTAGTCTGGTGATATCGAGGTGGCCGAGCTGAGCCAAAAGTTGAGAAGACCTTACCCATCTAACTACAAAAACCAACCCACCTCTTCCATTTCTCGCTCTAACGAGGTGAATTTGCTAAACCCCCAATCAGATCGACCGAACTCATCACCTTCATCACCTCCTCCAAGAAATAACTAGTCGTCACAGCTGAAAATGCCAAGGAGTGTTTTCACTTTCCTTAATATCTCTTTGACTACGGCTCTGAATCGACTTACCGAGAAAGGGCTAATAAAACTTCTTGATCTAATGCTGCCTCTTAACCCTTTTTCGCCACACTATGATTCCTCCCAATATTGCTCATACCAATAGAGCTATGGACACTCGACCGACAACTGTATGAGATTCTGCTATGAAATTCAGGATCACATTGACAATAAGGTCATCCCACCTCCATCTGCTGTCCCAAAACTGAATGTCACAGCTGGTTTTTATATTTTTGTAATTTGCATGATTCAAGTCTCAATTCAAAGTTTGAGTCTTATAAGTTTTTGGTTTGTTCAGATTAGTTAGATGTCGAGTCTGAGGGCCCCGTTTGCCTGTGCACCCTCTTCTTTTGCTTTCGATTTTGTAATTCTTGCTCTCTTTGATATCAATGAAATAAACAAAGGTTCTTAATATTTTTCTTTGCTTGATTTATTTTGTATGCTTTTTGATGAATTTGAATTCAAAGGGGATGTTCCCGAAGAATTAAAAGTTTTAATAAAAAGAGTAGAAGAAATGTGTGCGCAATCAATAATTAAATAAACTTTGTCGATAAATATGGGTAATGAAATTAACCCACAAATTATCTAAATTGGTTCTTCTTTATTTTCAGTTGAACGTGAATAATTATTAACTTTATTAAAAGAATTCAATGACATCTTTACATGGTCTTATGAAAATATGCCCGATATTGATCCTAAAATCGTCCAACACCATATCTCATTGTATCCCAATGACAAACCGGTGACGTAAAAGTTAAGAAGAATACGGCCAGAATGGGCTCTGAAAATTAAGGAAGAAGTCACCAAATAGATCAACACTAGATTCCTTATGGTAACCGAGTATCTGAAGTGGGTGGCCAACATTTTGCCTATTTTGAAGAAGGATGGACGCATCAGAGTCTGTGTGAATTTCTGAGATCTTAAGAAGGCCAGCCTGAAGGACAACTTCCTATTGCCGCACATTGATGTCTTGGTAGATAGTACGGCAGGGCACGCTCTTTTATCATTTATGAACGGCTTTTCTGGGTATAATTAGATCTTAATGGACCCCGAAGATAGAGAAAAAAATAACGTTCACCACACCGTGGGACACCTACTGTTACCATGTGATGTCATTCGGTCTAAAGAATGCAGGGACAATCTATTAAAGGGTTGCCACTATCTTGTTGCATGATATGATACATAAGAAAGTTGAGGTGTATATGAACAACATGATTGTTAAATCCAAAGATCGAGACGACCATATCATAGTGTTGTAGAAATTCTTCAAAAGGATCAGGAAGTATAAGATGCAGCTCAACATGCAAAAGAATGGCAAAGGAATCAGATGGAAGAGCTTCTTTTACTTTGATAAAAGAAGATTACAAATTATGTTCCACATACAAGAGTATCAAAGGAGGATATGCAGAGCGTTCAACAAAAAAAATTAAGACTTGAGATTTAAGAGAAGGTGAGTGACTTGGTTCTTAAGGAAATTAGGGCTCCTGTTTTTTATCCAAGAGGAAAGTTCAAGCTAAATTGGGCCGAGGCGTATCTGATCAAGACTATCATGACCAACGGTGTTGTAATGATCATAGATTTGGTTGGTAACACGTTCTCCACTCCGATTAACTTGGACTAGCTCAAAAAGTACTACCCTTGAGAGAAAAATAAAATAAAATAAGAGCTCGTTGGGTTAAAACTCGAAAAGACAGCCTAGGCAAAAGTTAGAACAGCTCGTAAGGCCAAAAATCCAAAAAGGCGACCTTGGCAAAAGTTAGAGCACCATAAAAGGAGAGTGCTAATACCCGAGGGAGAATCGAGCTCGAACTACGTTAAGACCTGATTCTACTTTTTGGTATACGTAGGCAGCTTGTTTTGAGAATCTGCCTACTTTCTTTGTATTAGCCATCTTTGAATCCAAGTAAAGATCAATGCAAATTTGTCTTTAAATTTTGATTATAAAGTCATTTCACATTGCAAAAATAAAAAACATTTAGATAATTTGGAACCTTTTCAACATAAAAGTGGAATATTTCATTTCAGCATCGATTACAAAATTTTGAAAATAGGGCGGGCATGCAAATCCCAAACTATAAAAAAAAAAGAAGAAAGAAAGCTATGAAATTCGAAGAACAAAGTAGGTCCCTCAAATCTTTCTCCCCTTTACTTCTTATCTTTGTCTCTTTTCTCTCTATCTTGGAATGGCCACGCCTTGTACTGCAACGCCTTGCGGACGTACCTCTTTCGTATACTTTTTATACCTCTCACTTGTCTTGTTTCTCTTTTCTATTGATTGTTTAAATTTGTTTTGTTGCTTTCATAGAATAAAAGTAAAATCCTTGTAAGTTTAGCCCCTGATTTGAGACTTATATCATGAATTGTACAAATAAGATAGTTTAAATAGTAATAAAGATAAAGTTTTTCATGCAAGCAAGATCATATAAGCATAAAAGGTAAAAGGCTCGAAGGCCCAAGTGTATTTGAAGATACAGTGGCACTCTGAGCCATCGTCAAATAAAACTAGGCATGCAGGCCTGAAAAACTGAATGTATCTAAAGTAGCAGAGTGAATGAAGTCAGATATAGGGGAAGTCTCTCTCAGCTTATCTCCTCAAGATAATCTCTATTGTCACCGTCATCACTGCTAGTAAAAGATATGACTCGAGAATGGCTCTGAGCTGATGAAGCGGATCCTCGAGTAGAGAAAGCTTGGGAAGAGGCGGGAAACCAACGACCTCGCACCATACCCCGAACTGGGGCACGCAGCTACAGAAAGGAAGATAAGGGTAAGTGCAGGAACAAGATGAAGAAGAAGGACGAGGAATTGTCAGAGGATACTTACTATAGCCATAGGGGAAAAAGCAATGCTAGCCGCTCAGAGAGAAGCATCCTACTGATGGATCCACCCATGCCTAGTCAACCTGTAGAAAGGAAATGAGACTTGTGTAACTTGAATAAGGAATGATAGAAAAGGAAAAGGAAAGGACAAGGACAAGCCTTGGAAATTTCAACTCTAAACTCCAGAGTCGGTGGGACGGGAACAGGAAGAACAAATGGATGACCCACCACAAAGACTGTAACGTCCCATGGAATCTCTGCGCCTACTGCTCCTGCTCTAGTAGCTCCTGCTCCAGCTACAGTTGTTGCTAATGCTACTCCAGTTCTCCTCCTGACTCTAGCCGGTTCGGCAGAAGGATCTCCTGCAACCGTTGGACGAGGACCCATCGATCCCATCATGTATGCTCTCGCCCACGTCATGTAGTCACCTATAGGCCCCAGCAATAAAAAAGTATGAGTGCCATTCATCTCTCAATGATGTCCAGATCAATCATGATGTCTATCTAGCGCATGCGAACAGGAGAAGGCACTGGATTACGGAAGTGATCCAGGCCGAGAGACTGGCAGACGACTCTATCCCTAAGGTACCACTCTGGTAGAATGGGCCCTCTAGTAAAACCCATAGTTCAGAGGTAGCACGGCTACGCATCAGATCTGCGCTAACCCTCTCCTCTATTCCCTGCTAAACATCCCAAAAAACCTGTAGAGGAAAGAAGGTATCCAATTAGAAAACAGGGGCAAAAATCGAGTGAGACCAACAAATAGGCAAAGAACAGTAAGATAGTAAGCAGTGTGGACAAGGAGAACAATGTGATATGCGAAAGCAGTAAACAGTAATCAAAATAAAGCAATGGTGAACGATAAATAGTATAAACAGTGAAGACATGGTTATGCTTGATCAAGAGTTAGCTGATTTAAGAAAAGTCAGAGTCGTCAAGACTCTTTCCCCTGGATCTCGTTCCCTTGTATTCCCTCATCCATCGAGCTAGACGGGGAATCACAAAGGGATCCTCATGGGAGTTAACTGGGACAAACATCCCGAGGAACTCATAGCTTCATAGTTGCAAAAGAAAGAGTCAATAAAAGGATAGATAACGGATGTGTGAACAAATGAAAGTACAAAAAGACAAAAATAGTGATATACCTCCCAGATCCTCCAATACCCCGCAATGCCAAGCTCCTGTGGAATTCGCATCACTGCCTTTATGAAGCCATACAATGTGGCGAGAGTAGCACCTCCCCAGTCATAGGTGGTGACCCGGTCCAGATGGTAGAGAGCACCTAGATAATGCAGATGGACGGAACTCTCCTTGTTCACAAACAAGAAGATACCAAAGATATACAGCAAAATGGCTCGAGCTACCCACTCGTAACGATAATGATCTGAGCACTGAAAATGGTGAAAGTGAGTGTAAAACTAGGTGTACTTGACTCGTCTCTAGTCCATCTGAAGGGGAACTATGCCAAGAAAGTATGTCATCGCCACGGTAGACTGGGAAAAGCACGGGTCGAATGGAATGGGGTCTCTACAAATGCAGGTGTCTGTAATCATCGTAAAGTATAACGGAATCAAGGTAGCCTTGAAATTCGGGAAGGGAAAGGTGTTGGTAGTGTCCCATCATCTCTCGACAAGAGTTGTCAACTGTATGTGATCATTGTGGGTCTCACCGAGCAATAGTATAAACCTGCCAAAACTAACTCCATCAACGAAGGCCCGACTTTGAGAAGGGAGAGCTCCGTACTACTTCAGTGCGCGGCTGAAATTGCGAAAGCCTTGGATATATAGGCTAGCCTGTGAAAGTAAAAGGAAATGGTTCAAAGATGCAACAAAAATCTGTTAGATCAAATAGAATGCAGGAAGAGTGAAGAAAGAGATAACAAAACCCTAGTCATATGTGAAGCGTTCTCTAGGTCCTAGGTTCATGAGATGATTCTTAGGTTTTTTAAGCTCTGGTGTACCAAGCAAATATTTTTTCAAATCCTAGTCATATGTGAAGCGTTGTCTAGGTATTCCTAAGTTTAGAAGGCCTCTTAGGTTTCTCAAGCCCTAATGAGCTAGGCACCCTAAGCCCTGGTGCACCAGACAAAATCTTTTTCAAATCCTAGTCATATGCAAAGTATTGTCTAGGTATTCTTAAGTCCAGAAGGCATCTTAGGTCTATCAAGCCCTAGTGAGTTAGGCATCCTAAGCCCTAGTGCGCCGGCAAACCTTTTTCAAATCCTATTCATATACAAAGCATTGTCTAGGTATTCATAAGTCCAGAAGGCGTCTTAGGTCTCTCAATCCCTAGTGCGCTAGGCATCCTATGTTTTAAAGCCCTGCTCCCCAGGCACTCGTGTTTTAAATCTTAGTATCTGGGTGTTTTGTTTAAAAAACTCTGGTCATCTAGATATTATGTTAGATCATTGGTCTAGTTTTTGGGTCTGTCATCTTGAGTCTCTAGTTTTAGGTTTTTATGGTGTGATTGCATTCATGCTTGTTATGAGTTTTAAAGTTCTTTTGTTTTGTTGCATATTGCATATGTTATAAACTGGGGTAATGTTTCAGGTTTTGGTATCTTCAATCACATGCATTTGTCACAAGTATTAGGGAAATCTAAACATATATTCTATGTTCGAAGAGGGAACAACAAGCATGCTAAAAGGAAGATGGACTCACCGCATGATTATGGCGAGAAAGGTGGACATGAGGCTCACGAAGAAGAAGGTTAGGAGCGACATCAGTATCGGGAGGCACGTACCTCCTCATTCTTCCCTGGTCCAGATAGTGTGGTGCTGGAGCATATCGTAGAGGGTCAAAAGGAGTCGGGATATCCTCGCCAACCTGGGGAACTAAGAAGCCCGCTATCACCGCATCGGCAACTACCTGATCTGTTATCTCGCGATCGTCAGTAACTGGAAGAATATCTATCATCCCTACAGAAGTAGAAGGCAGAGGATCAGAGGTTCCGCCCATAGGAACACTAGAACCGGCACCGCTAAGAATATCATCTCCATGGCCATGACCCGCCATGAAGAGGAAAGGAAGCTATGATAGCAAAGAAAACATCTTGCGTCTAGAGAGAAGCTGAAAAGCTAAAGAGAAAGCCTTGAATCTTGAAAGCACCAAGAGAGTCAAGAGCGGAGAGAGAGAGTGAGCACCTAAAGAATGAGGCTACCTCACGCGGCTTAGGAGGCTTTATGATCCTTAGGATGTTGCGGTCGCAACATTTGATGTTAGCGACCGCGAGGCTTATGAGGGGTTTTATCATGCCCACGAGTTTTCTCGAAGAGATTGTTTACGACCGCTATGTTTTTGAAGTGTCAAATTGCAGCTTGGGGTCTTGAACCTCGCGTCCACGAACTTTGGATGTTGTGGGTGCTTTATTTTGGGTCATGATTACGTTTTGTGTGTTTTAATGCTCTTGTGGTGTGTTTTAAAAATAGTTTTAAAATCTTGATTATAATTTTTAATTATTTTTATCCTGTGTTCGTTCCGAATTTTTAGGTCTTAACTCGACCTATTAATTTGTGATTTTCTCTCGATGAGAATAATTTTAAAGTCTTGACTCGACTTTTTATTTATTTTTATTCCGTGTTCATCCCAAATTTTTAGATTTTGACTTTATCTATTAATTTGTAATTTTGTCCCGATGAGAATAATTTTAAAGTCCTGACTCGACTTTTTAATTTTTTTTATCCCGTTCTCATCTCAAATTTTTAGGTCTTGACTCGACCTATTAATTTGTGGTTTTCCCTTGATAAATTTAATTTTAAAGTCTTGACTCGACTTTTTAATTTTTTGTTTTCTGTATTCATCCTGAATTTTTAGGTCTTGACTCGACCTACTAATTCGTAGTTTTCTCCGGATAAAAATAGTTTTAAAGTCTTGACTCAACTTTTTAATTATTTTTGTCCTGTTTTCGTCCTGAAGTTCTAGGTCTTGACTCGACCTACTAATTTGTGTTGCCCTCCTATTTAAGATAATTCCTAAAATCTTGACTCGATCCTTTTAATTATTTTTTCTCCAGCTGAGTTTTTTGATCTTGACTCGATCTTCGAATTGTTGTTTGTGTGTGCTCCTTGGGGTCTTGACTTGACCTTTAGGATATTTGTTGATCATATTTAGCATCTGCATCATATTTTGCATCGTTTGCATTTATTCCGAAACTACATTTTGGTCTGATCCCTAGAAAAGGGGTACGTAGGCAGCTCGATAGAAGCTCGAGCGCGACCACCGTCATATGAATGCTTGTGTATTTGTAGCCTAAAATTGCTAGCTTGGTCAAATAGATGTTGACTCTGGGTCTTTGACATAACTGACATCATGTGTTACTGCGCAACTTGTGTCAAAGAGAGGCAACTGTAGACACCCCACTTTGACCCCGCCGAATCATAGGCTTATCCAAATAAATCCAATGATGAAAATTGAGTGGGATGAGGCGCAAAGTCTGTAAACGATCGTCGGGAAATGATTCAATTCTAGTACTCTGTGAAATCGAACCGCTGTGGCGCCGGAATTTAGGGTTTTGTTTTAAAACTAAGGGAATTCAAGAAATGTTTAGAAAATATTTTAACACAATGAAAACTAAATTTTGAAAATCCTTTTTTGTGGAAAGTAGAGTCGCCACTTGATTTTTGAGAAAAATCAAGAAAAACAAAATGAGCCACTAATCTTTAAACTGGTAACTAGAGAAAACAAGGGTCCGGGAGTTAAGGTACAAACTAGAAAATGTGTTAGGCATCCTGTTCGCTCAACTTTGAGATTGGCTTCTACTAATCATCATTGGTTCTTAATTAGATTTTTCAAATGCATGCAAATGCAGAAAATAGAGGCTGAGAGAGTATATCAAAAATAAATAGCACAAATACATAGTATATGTATATAGAACGCCAAATGAAACAAGTAGCAAAAGAAATTCTTAAGTCCTACGACATACAAGTTCTAACTAAAGGATACATGAAACAAACTGCATGCAATATCACCAAATAATCTAAACTATTCTAAACATGATATCAAATGAAGAGATGTACTTCAAAATTCATTAAATTCAAACCTTATCACATAAAGGTAGCCACATGCAATATCCCAAAATAAGCACAATGTGGCTTCAAAAAGGAAAAAAAATATATCCTAAAATTTTCTAGATGTTAAATATATCAAAGATTTTATTACGAGTCACATACTAAAAATCAACAAAATGTGATAAGTAGTAAAAGGATACTATGGAATCAAAATTAAACTAAAACAAAACAAGAATGTAGCAATTATTACATAGAAGTGCAACAACGCACATAACAAAGAGAATATAATATGCAGGCATAATATTAATGATTATAACCGTATAGATGTTAGTGCCTAAATATAACAGTAGTGATATTAGAAATCACAACCATAGAGTATGTTGGCACTAATTAAATGAATGGTGAAATTAGCAATATACTAGGTGCAAATGTGCAGTGTGAACAAAGTGAAATTAAGATTACTTAGATGGTAACAAATATCAATCAAATTAACATAAACTAATCATGCTTATCCTGAGTAATCACATGCTTACAATTCAACAAACTAAATAGAATAGCTAGATCACTACACAAGTATCATAAAGGATTAAAGTTAACTTGACTACTTCAAAAGAGAAGATATGGAGAAGGAAAGGTCGGGGATCTAGACAAAATACCTAAATTGCTATAATCCGGGTGAATTCTCAAGTTGGGGAATGGTGATTAACCATCCAATCCTCGGGGAATGTTCCAATTCTAGTCAATGAATCAAGAATTCGACAAAGTATTGGTGTATTGAGACTCATACTTTGGAAAAATAGCAAGGTGTCTGCGTCAAGACTCGTACTCTCTCAGTACTTCGGTAGAGTACTCCTCTCTCTAAATCTGTCCTAAAAAAATGTACCAGGGGTACGATATTTATACAATTCATCAACTAATGAGATGCTAGCACGTTTTGGGACATGCTAGGGTTTTTCAAGGTGGCGGTCGCTACTTCAGGAGAGTTTCCACAAGCTTCTTATGGCGGTCACCACTGTACAAGGTGGTAGCCCTATGGTTGGAGTTAGCGGTCACCACAATGCATGGTGGCGGCTCATGAGTTGGCAGTCACCACAATGTAAGGTGGCGACCCATGGTTAGAGTTGGTGGTCGCCACAATGCAAGGTGGTGACCCCATGGTTGCAAGGTGGTGGCTCTAGGTTCAAGTTGGCGGCTAGAGGTTTGGACATTGTGAATTCACTGGTTTGAAAGTTTTGATCATTGGGTTCAAATCACTGAGGTTGGATCACCTCCCGAGGATTGTTCAGAAGCACTATTCTTTCTAATTTCATCATCGGATTCACCCGGACCATTCTAAGATTAAGCGAGGTCAAATTAGAGTGTCTACAGCTGCCCCTCTTTGATATAACTTGCATAGCAACGCGTGATGCGAGTTATATCAAAGATTCAGAGACAACATCCATTTGACCGAGTCGTCAATCTTAGGCCACAAACACACAAGCATGCATATGATATTGGTCGTACTTGAATTTTCATCAAGTTGCCTACGTACCCCTTTGCTAGAGATCAGACTAAAACGTAGTTCCTATAGCAAATGCACAGATGTAAAATACTAAACATAATGCAAATACTAACATGATGTAAACACCGGTTATGATCAAACCATACCCCAAAGATTGAGTCAAAATCTAAAGGGGCACAATCAAACAAAGTCAAAGATCGAGTCAAGATCTAAAAACTCAGCTGGGGATAAAATAATTAAAAGGATCGAGTCAAGATCCTAGAAATTATCTTAACCGGGAAAACAATAACGAATTAACTAGGTCGAGTTAAGACCTATAAATTCGAAACGATAACGGGATAAGGATAATTAAAAGTCGAGTCAAGATTTAAAATTATTCTCAACAGAGAGCAAACCACAAATCAATAGGTCGAGCCAAGACCTAAAAATTCGGAACGAAAACGAAATAAAAATAATTAAAAAGTTGAGTCAAGACTTTAAAATTAAATTTATTGGAGAAAATCATAAATTAATAGGTCGAGTCAAGACCTAAAAATTTAGGATAAAAATGGAATAACAATAATTAAAAAGTCGATTCAAGATTTTAAAATTAAATTTATCAGGAGAAAATCACAAATTAATAAGTCGAATCAAGACCTAAAAACTCGAAATGAAAACGAGATAAAAATAATTAAAAAGTCAAGTCAACACTTTAAAATTAAATTTATCGGGAGAAAATCACAAATTAATAGGTCGAGTCAAGACCTAAAAACTCTAGACGAAAATGGGATAAAAATAATTAAAAAGTCGAGCCAAAATTGAAAACTATTTTTATTGGAAAAAACACCGCGAATTAATAGGTCGAGTCAAAACTTAAAAACTCCAGATGAGCACGTGACAAAAATAATTAAAAGTCGAGCTAAGACTTTAAAATTATTTTTAAATATCAAAAACAAGCAAACAAACACATCATAGAGGCGTTAAAAATACATAAAAAGCAATCATGACATAGGTGCCTAGGGAGCAGGGCTTGAAACATAGGACGCCTAGCGCACTAGGGCTTGAGAAACCTAAGATGCCTTTTGGACTTAGGGTGCCTGAGAAGCATGGCTTGAGAAACCTAAGACGCCATCTAGACTTAGAGTGCCTAGATCACTAGGGCTTGAAAAACCTAAGACACCTTCTGGACTTAGGGTGCCTGAGAAGAAGGGCTTGAAACATAGGATGCCTAGCACACTAGGGCTTGGGAAACTTTAGACGCCTTCTGGATTTAGGGTGCCCAAGAAACAAGGCTTCAGGCATAGGATTCCTAGCACACTAGGGCTTTGGAAAACATAAGACGCCTTTTGGACTTAGGATGCCTGAGAAGCAGTGCTTGAGATATAGGATGCCTAGCGCACTAGGGCTTGAGAAGCCTAAGACGCCTTCTGGACTTAGGGTACCTGAGAAACAGGACCTGAAACATTTGATGCCTAGCGCACTAGGGCTTAAGGATCATCACTCACACATGAACCTAGGGTTTGAAAAAGGATTTTCCTGGCACACCAAGGCTCAGGGTGCTTAGTTCACTAGGGTTTGAAAGAACCAAATGGTTATTGTAGACACCCCAATTTGACCCCGCCTAATCTTAGGTGAATCCGATGATAAAAATCGCATGAATAGTGCCTCAGTTCAATCCTCGGAAAGTGATCTAAGCTCGGTATTTGAACCCGAAACCTTCAAACCAATGAAATTTTATCAAATCATCGAAACTTGCTGCCCAAGTAAGGTGACCGCCATGTTCATTATGGCAACCGCCAATAGAATCTCTTAGATACCCTAGCCAAAAAATGGCGACGGCCACCTTCCAATATGGCGACCGCCCGATTACATTGTAGCGACCGCTATAGAACTTTGTGAAACCTTTCAAAAACATGGCGACCGCTAACTTGCATTGTGGCGGCCGCCAACTCCAAATGGCCTGATGTGTCCCTAAAACATGGCAGCATTTCATTGGCTGAAGAACTCTATAAATACCGTACCTCTGGTACGTTTTCAAGAACAGAAAATTAGAGAGAGGTTTAGTGAGAGAAACTCTGCCGAAATACCGAGATCCAAACCTCCGACGCCTACATTGAAGCCTTAGTTTGGGATCACCATCTGGGGGTTGGACCATTGAAGCACATTTCCTGACTTGAGGATTCCTTAGCGATCCAGGTACTTTGTTTGGATTCCCGGTCCTTCTAACTCCATTCCCTCTCTTTTGGAGTGACCGGGTTAAGTTCAAATTCAATTCATGCATT
>JAUMHN010434387.1:0-11971 GCA_032360265.1 Heliamphora ciliata
ACAGCTGTATAACCAATGCTATAACAAACTATTATAACAACTTATTGTCCTAACTGTCAACTATTATAACCACTTAGACTTGCTTAAGTTCCGAACTCCCTCTGCATTGGCTTAACGAAAATTCCCTAATAGTTTTATTTTAAGGATGCTCTATTAGTCTTGCTCATTAAATCTATGCACTACATGGGTAAGAAAAATTAATATAAAATATGATATCACATAATTTTTACATATATAGTAATGTTTTAAATACTTTTAAATTGTAGTACTTTCATAAATTTTAATAAGAAATATGGTATCGTGAATTTAAAAACCATTACATCCAAAATAATTTAAATATTTTATGCTTACTATTAGTTCTAAGATAAAATTTCACTATTATTAGTAATTGTTAATTATATTTTGTAAAAAGTGATTTAAAATTTCACTTTAAGTGTCAAATTTATTTTAAAATTTTCAAATATAAACAACTACTATTTGAAATTATTCAATTATAAATTGTTAAGACTTTTATATATATATACACGCATGCACACACACTACGAATTATATTCTGTTATATTCATAATGCATTGACTATACACTACGAATTGTTAAGACCTTTATATATATTTAAGGGACTTGTATTCCAATAAGTCCCACCTAAGAATTATATTCCATTAAGTTCTATTTTGATATTTTTATACCAAAATTACTCCTAATATAATATAAACTACTCACCACTGCCAACATCACTTTCCATCGCAATCGCCGCCGCCAGCACCACCATCACCATTGTCGCCAACACCAACACCGTTGCCACCGCTACTACCACCACCACTGCTACTTCCCACTGCCGCCGCCGCTACCACCACCACCACCATATCACCACCACTCTCTACTGCCACCACCACTAGATTCGTCAAAAATAAAAAATAAAAATTAATAAATTCTCGTTCTTGATTTGAAATGTTTTATTTGTTATGAGTGTCACATTCTCGTTTTAAATCTGATATCAAATGTCTCATTTGTTATGAAATTTCTCAAGACATTTCTTGAACAAATGAGACATTTCATAACAAATGTCTCATTTTTCAAAATGAGACATTTTATGTAAATAAGATATTTTTCAAAATAATATATATCTGAATGTGTAAATGTTTCATTATTTTTGAATAAATGAGACATTTTATTTGTATAACTACAAATGTATCATTATTTTTTAAATGAGGCATTGTAAGAAATGAAACATTTGTTACAACCACCCTTGGTCACCAACACCACCAGACCACCACTACTACCACCACCCCCTTGTAAGACCATATTCGTTTTAATTTTGTAATGTATATGCACAACGTGTGGTTATTATTTGCTTTAATCATTATAGAAAAGCATACTTTTATATGTGTTATGCATGTGATGGCTTAGAAATGCATGTGAGCTTCAATCTCGATCCTAGCAAGCGTTGCAGCAAAAAGTTGGTGGGCTTTTTGGGCAGGACCACTCGATCAGTCTTTAGACCGCTCAAGCGGTCTGTTTGCATGAGTTGTATATATGACAGCTCATTGTTTGGGTTTTTGAACCAATCTTGTTGAATAAGCTTTCCTTTTTTTCTCTTTTTAGGAAAACCAGATTCTCTACCTTCTCACAAGATTTGAGCGTGGTTTGGGCTCGATTTTTGACGTTCCTATAGCCGATCCTTGTTATTCTCGTCGTGAGCTTCACGTTCATCCGAACAGATTCTCGTTCTAACGACTTTGGTTTCTTTTCGGAGTGCAAAGCGTAAAGTTTGTAACTCGCCGAGGTAGAATCTTAAACTATCTTGCTTTAAAGAGGTGTTACATGTAATTATATGCATTTTTTTACCGTTATAAAATGCTATAAATATTGAACTTTATGTTTAAACCGTGTTTAGTTGGACAAAAAGTATGTTTTGTATTTTTTATGATTTACTACAAAGTTGGTGAGCGTGTGTGTGTCCGTGGTTTTGAAAAGACGAGTTTTGAAAATGAGAGAGATTTACGTAAAAGTTGTGAAAACCTATTTTTAGAGGTTTGGAGCTAATCTTTGAGGTTGAGTCGTGATTTCTAAACCGTTCAGTTAGAATGGTGAAAACATTTTGAAAATATAGGTTGGTCTCCATGGTTAAATGGATGATGTGGCAAGATACCGTTGAACGTTTTGTATCTGACCGTATATATTTTCAAATGTTTTCGTAGTGAGCTACGCATTTTTAATGATTATAAAGATGTGCCGTAACAATGTGTGTGTATGTACTTGGACCAACATTACTCCTCGGTGAAAGTCCAAAAACTTTGCACAAGTAGGTGTTTCGCTCCTTTAAGTTAATCCTCGTAAATGAAGTGGTTGCCCTAGTGGGAGGCGTTTGTTGTTATAGCTTCGTATAGAACTTATCATTACGTAGCAGGTCATTGGATGCCCCAGACCTAGGCTAATGGGTGAGAGTCTATAGTTGTTAATTTATTCCCGGTGTGACAGAGTCGGTATAAAGGAATCATTGTCGGCTGTGGAAACCGAGTTGAAAATAGCATTTTCGTTATGTTTTCTTAAATTGTTAGACGTTATTTGGATTATATGAAAATGTGTGGTTTGAGGATGGAAAATCTTTTCGAGGCTCGTGTAGTCGAGTCATTTCTATACTACGTGATTGCATAACCTACTTTTACTTCATTATAGTATGCTCCTATTGGGTTTTGGCTCACGTTGTTGGATTTTGAAATTTTTTTTCCAGTGGTTTGGATCACGTGGGTTGATCTTGTGGAGTCGTGGTGGCGGAAGACAAAACTCTTTATTTATTTATAGTAGTTTTGTTATTCGGTAGTTTATTACCGGTTGTGTCTTTGGATCATGTAATGATGTTTATTGCTTTGATCTTGAATGTATGCTTTGTAAGCCTTGGGGCATTATTTCAATGCATATATGTTGTCAGATCCGTGAGAGTAGCTTTGAGTTGGTTGTTGTTTTCCGTTATCATTAGTTTCAACATCTTACAAAAATCATGTTCAGTTGCTTTATACTTCTTTGCAACGTTTGTGCCTCAAGGGAGGATTTTGAGCCTTGTTTTAGTAGGCGTTGTGGGATTGGTTATACCTTGGGTGCTTTTCAAAAAGGTTGAAAAATGTTTTGGTGTTGGGGGTGAAAGTTGTGTTTTAAAAAAGGGATCAAAGCAAGACCGCTAGATGGACTACTCGAGCGGTCTATCGAGTGGTCTTTGTAAACATTTTATTTTTTTGTGTTCAAGTAGAAAATCGTGTCCTTACAAGGATAGCTCGAGCAGTCTTTTGACCGATTGAGCGATCTATGCAATTTTCAGAAAAGTTTGTTTGTTTTGAAAGCTTGGCTCGTGACCTTATCCTCTTTGGGACCGTGACATTATCCTCTTTGGCCGTTCTTTTACATAAAATAAACCCTCAAAAAAGTATTTTTTTGCTCACTTTCATTTTCGTTCTTTGACCCGTTTGGGCTCGGGTGATTTTAGTGGATTATGATATCCCAAAACGATCGTTCTTGGGCGATTCGCGTGACCCAAATTTTGGGGCATGACAACCCCCACCACCACACACACATAAATACACAGAGAGAGAGAGAGAGAGAGAGAGAGAGAGAGAGAAACAACCGCAACCACTACCACTACCACCACACAAACACAAACACACAGAGAAAGAGAGAGAAATACCATCACCACTAGAGAGAGAAAACGTCGCAAGGACACGAGGACGCGCAGGGGACAACGACCCTCCGTCAAAGCTGATTGGACAAATCTTGAACAAGAAAAAAGTCGATGGCGGCAATATGTCGCTAGATTTGGATATGGAGATGGAAGAGCTCCATTGTGATAACACACACAAATTGCCACCCCGCGCTGAGTGTCTATGGGGGTTAGATTCCAATGGGATTTGCTGCAGTAGTCTCCACAGTAGTTGTTACCGTCTAGGCTCGTCGTCGTTGTCGCTTAGGCTCGTGTTCGTCGTCGCCAGGATTTGCTCATGCAGTCTCCACCGTCACCATCGCTATTTAGGCTTGTGGTCGTTGCCACCTACGCTTGTCCTCCTTGGCACCGCCCAAGCTTGTCGTCACCGCTGCCGCCAAAACGTATCGTCATCGTCACTCAAACCCTACTATTTAGGAAATACGAAGTTGATCTCTCTCTCTCTCTCTCTCTCTCTCTCTCTGATAGAAACGCGGTGAATAGGGCTTACGAGGGTATATCGGTCCCAACAAATTAATAAATTTAAAAAGTAGGACTTAGTGGATTATTTAAAAAGTGATTAGGGCTTAGTGGAATACAAGTCTTTTAAATGGAACTTCTAATTAATTCTTCCTTGAAAAAAAAATGGTTTCTGAGATTTATTTTTGGTTAAATTTTAGCTAAGTTTATGCCATAATTAAAGTAGGACCATGCACCGACTAAGCTAGGTTAAGACGGTGTTGCATTCACCTCCGTGAGTATATAAATTAAATTATTTGGTTTCTCAAAATCATTTAGTATTGAATGAGAAAATAACTTCCAAAGTCATGAAGATAAAATTTGAAAATATAATGGTGACACCTTTGTCCACATTAAAAATTTACAAAAATTTTTGTGGCATACATGAGCTTACCTTAGATTAAGGAAAGGACCTATTGGGGTTATCTAATTTTGTAGACGGGAGAAGACCTACCCAAGTATGGATATGGGCTTGTTCTAAACTACGCGCGCGCCCGTCGCCAACAGCCCGTCCGATCGAGTTTGGGCTTGGGTTGAAAGAAATTTATTTAAAATATTTTATTTTCTTCTCAGAACCAAAGCATGTTCGCAAACCATGAATAGGAGGTCCCTTGTTTCATTCATTCATTCATTTTTTCGCATTCTATTCTATTCTATTAAAAAGAGAGGCTACAAGTATTATTTTAGTTCTTTGAGCACAACAAATTGTAGTGTTACTTCAGCACGCAAGAGATCAAGTATTCTTGGGAAGTAGACGTTCAAATTCAAAAGCATTATTGGCAAGGGGCAAATCTTCTTTAAGGATAAAGTATGATACAATTGTCTTGATCTATTCTCTCTTTCATATTGAAGTCTCTCTTTCATATTGAAGTTTTGTAAGTTTAAAGTGTTGCCTTTTTGTCTCGAATTTTCCAATAAAATCAAAAGCCGATGCTAGTTGGCGTTTGGGCGCCAGGACACTAGAAATCGGTGCTAGCTAGGTGTTCGAGCATCGAGAGGACAAAATCGTGCTCTATCGAGGAACTAGCAAGAGGCATGAGTGCCGAGAGGACAAGGAGCGGCGGTGTATGGTGCTAGTAGCACTCCTTGAGCGCTTGAACGCTGTCGCAATGTATGAAAGTTATTTTTAAGATTTTTTAGTGGTGGCTTATATATATGGACCCTTTGTTCGACTAGGATTAATGTGGATACACTAGAGAGGCTCAGTTAGAGGCTAAAGAATGTAAAGAGAGATTCAGTTTAAGACTAAAAGGAGAGGTACACCAGAGAAGTACACCAGAGAAGCTTAGTTGGAGGTTAGAGAGTATAGAGAGAGACTCATTTTAAGGCAAGAGATAGAGAGAGAGAGAGAGAGAGAGAGAAGGAGTTTTGTGATCCTTATTATTTATAGTGAATTATTCCTCATTGCCTGTAGACGTAGGCAGTCAATTGAACTACGTATATTCTTGTATTCATGTGATTATTTGTATTATTTATTTGTTTTGTGTGGATTGAAGATAAAATTGGGTATTAGCTGCCCAACCAAATTCAGGGATTGGTGATGAAATCCCAACAAGTGATATAAGAGTTTCTGATTAAGGCTTAATCACTCGATTACAATAGAGAAACCGAACATCAGGTATGAAGTCAAGAAGTTTACCAGAAAGAATACCTTCTCTCTGTGGCAGCAGTGTATGAAGGATTTATTGATCAAACAAGGGTTTTCCAAGGCGTTACTCGACAAGATAAAGAAGCAAGAGAGAATGACCGACGACGATTGAGAGAAACTTGATGCCAGGTCTAGAAGTTTGAGTCAGTTAAATATGGGAGATAAGGTTATTCGCAATATAGTTGATGTTGAGACAACGCATGAGATTTGGCAGAAGTTGGAAAGTCTCTACATGAAAAATAATTTGGCCAACAAGTTGTACGTGAAGAAATAACTGCATGGACTATAGATAAGAAAATGTACAAACCTATTGAAACATCTCAACGTGTATAATATGCTCATCACACAATTATTTGGGTTTGGAGTAAATGTTAATGATATAGAAGGATAATTAGTGTGGAATTTGAATTCAGATCTAGGAAGGGGATAATGGATACACTAACTTCTATAACCTCGAAGACCAGTGGTTGTAAACCATAGCTATCCAATTAAAGCGTACTTTCACAAGTGCTTAGCTCAGTCCTCTTAGTAAGGCCAAACTTATTAAAGTCCTAGAGTAATTTAAAGATTATTTCGAGTGGTATTATGACCAGTTTCTAGGATTGGATAAAGACTTAGTGGAACACAGGTTTGCTCATCAAAGCCAACTTTAATCCTTTTAAATAAAAACCCAAAAGGATGAATCATGAGATTGCTGAAAAGTGCAAGAAGAAATACCAAACTATTGAGAGCTGGGTTACATTAAAATCTCCAAGTATGTCAAATGATTATCAAATACAGTGGCTGTAATAAAAAAGAATGGCAAGCTACAAGCATGTATCAACTTTAGAATCTAAATACTGCAATTCATTAAGACAAATATAACATGACTATAGTTAAGTTTTTTGTTAACAGGTCTACAGATCATGCGATATTGTCCACGATGGATGGGCATTCTGGTTACAACCAAATTTGCATGGAAAAAGAAGATGTGCATAAAATAGTATTTTAATGTCTAGGGAATATTGACACCTTTGAATAAACAAGGATGCTATTTGGATTGAAGAATATTTGCGCAACATATCAACATGCAATGAATGCAATCTTTCATGATCAAGTAGGGGATTTCTTAGAATGTTATATCAATCATTTTATAGTAAAATCAAGCTCCCTCGATGATCATATTGTGCATTTGCAAAAGGCTTTCATGAGAATGAGACATTACAAATTGAAGTTCAATCCTCTAAAATGTGCTTTCTTGGGATATCTGATCTACACGAAAGGCATCTAGGTGGACAAGAACAAAGCCAAAGCCATCATTGAAGCAAAGCCTTCTTGTTAAAAAGAACTTCAAAGGTTTTTAAAGAAAGTTTCATTTCATAAGAGATCTATTTCTAATGTCGCTAATAAAACCTAAGTCTTTTTTGTTCTTCGCTGAAATTGAAGGGGGGAGTAAGCTTCCAACGGAAGCTAAATTATCAAGATGAAATTTAGGCCATCAAGTAATATTTGGCCAAACCCCTAATACCGATGCCTCCTAGGGATGTTAAACCTTTGAAGTTGTACATATCATCAGCACCAGACTCCATTGATGTACTATTGGCACAAGATAATGCTGAATGCAAAGAGTAGGCTATTTACTACTTGAGTAGGCCTCTGGTTGAACATCAACACAAATATTTAGTGGTAGAAAAGTTGTGTTTACCCTTAAAAGTGGAGGACTTTGAAAGAGAAGAGGTAAGTTGAACCACAGAAGAAGTCTGTCCCAATGAGGAGCGTAAAAGTCGAGAGTAAGCATTAGTAGCAGTGGGTAAGATTTCATTAGCAAGAATCTAATCTTTGAACCCACATAACTCAAGGTCCAAAGTAGACAAAAAGGATGCAATCATAAAATTCTCCCAATGGCGTTGCTATTGGCCGAGATTAGTAGTAAAGGGTTGTAACTGTAACAACTAGTCCCAAAGATTCTTGAGAATACTGTAATACTCAGATAAAGGCTTCCTTAACTGCTTCATGGTAAAAAATTTCTCATAGATCTCAAAAACACGGGAAATATTACTCTGATGGGAGAAGAAGTCGGCAACGGAGTCCCAAATCTTCTTAGAGATGTCACAAAATTCAACGGTTGTGGCAACTATAGATTCCATGCTATGCCACAGCCACCCCTTGACCATCGAATCTTCTCACATTCAATCTTCATAATTGAGATCTGTTTTAGGTAAAGAATTATCAGTCACGTACTTCAATTTGCACTTCTCTCGCAGAAATTTCTTTTACTTCATATGTCTAGGCTAAGTAATTCAACCTATTTAATTTGGTGGAGGTAATAGATTTGGGCATATCATCATTCCTAAGCAAGGATACTTTATTTTCATCTATAGCAGTTAATCAAGTACCAAAAAACGTAAGTGTTGCAAATAGAATAGTAAAGAGCAATAGGCGACGAGAACAGTAAGAGAATCATATCACAATATTAAAATCAATGCAAAATATACCCAATAAGATGATTTTTGAGCCGCATACCAAGGATTCGAGGGCTCAAACACCAGAAAACAAAAGTGTCGCACACCAGAACACGTCGCGCCATAAGAGAATCAAACTACAATCTCTAAACGAAAGCAAAGTATACCCAATAAGATGATTTTCGATTCACATAGCAAAGATCAAAAGGCTCAAAGCAAAGCAAACCAAAAAAAGCAGAAGTCGCACACCACTAGACATGTCACGCGTAGCTGTCGGTACAAGAATAGGTGCCGATTTCGATCGAAATACCAAATGGAGTAGAAGTAAAAAATTTATAGTTGGAAGTGAAAGGAACGTTATGTTTGTTTAAATGATAAAATTGGTTGAATTAAAATGTTAGGGTTTTATACTGAAAATCATGAATTTATTTGGTTTTGGTATTTAATTTTATTTTTAAAAAATTAATTTTCTATTTTATGAGAATTTCTATAAGCAATGTATGCAATATCATTTCTTGTTATGCATGGATGTTATTTATTCTGTACAGTATTTAATCTGGTGTGTAGAGTACGGCTTGCAAACAGAATACCAGATTTTAGGTTCTTGCAAGAATATAAGTTTTTGTTTACAGTTTAGATGAAAATGAACATACCACCGGTACGATTGTAGTACAGAATTTTAGTAGAACTGTCTTGATTATGGGGAATAGATAATAGCGTCGTCTATTATTCTGACTCTCTGTGCTAGTACACTTTGTGTGTATTGATCGGGACACATTAGAATAATTAATTTTATACTGACTACATAAATTAATTTACACATCAAAGTTATTATGAAAGTGCTTGTACTCTTAATCCTGAAATAATTAATTATTTACGTATTTTTAATACTCGTTGTTTTGATTATTAGAATGTGCGATCTTATATAGGTCTATATTCCCGTTGAGTTAGATAGCGGTATTATTTATATAATAAATATTAATTATTAACGAAATCCACATTTTGACTGATCGGGATTGACGATACCCCCTTCAAAAGCTTATATGTTTTGACCGAACCAAACCCTGCAGGTGAATTTTATTATTCGGTGATCAAATAAGTTAAACGGAAGGGTTTAAAGAATTTAAAAATGCCGATTAAATTAATGATCAAATAAATTAAACGAAAGGGTTTAAAGAATTTAAAAATGCCGATTAAATTAATTTATCAGTAATTATATTTAATTGACGGGTATCAAAAATCTTAACGTGTAGAGATGAGTTAAGCATTTAATAACAGGAATTCAATGCAAGATGATCTTGAGATTATGACTTAGAGTGCAGTTACAGTTCTTTAGTGGTGTGAACAGTAATTTAGTGTTTTATGAAAATTGCAGAAACTGCTACAAGGTTTTCATAATTACTGATACCGCTGAGAGGTATTCTTAATTACGAAAATCGCTGGATATATATCTGGGTTACAGTAGAAGTCTTTGTCATAATTACTTCCTAGGTCCCTACTGTAGCCCTATAAATATACGGGTAGGGTGAACCGTATTCATAAGTTGTTTTCAAGACTAAGGCTGACTAGGTTCTGCCAGTACGAGTTCTCGAATGATTGTAGCACACACTACGTTCGGAAATCACATAAGGGAATATAGTAGAAGATCTGACAAGAGCTTCAACTTAGAATCAAAAGTTCGTCGTTGGAGAATCGACCAAAAAGATATTCTTCTAAATTAACTGTGGTGGCACGGGTTTTATTTTGATCGTTCGACATCAAAAAGTTTTATCTAGAGCCTATTTCGGCGATTACCCGTCCAGTTTTTTTATTCGAAAAATTATTTACAGAAACAATTATTTTAGTAGTTTTGCCTCCAACAATTGATATCAAAGCCGTTTTATTTTTTGTTTACGGTTTATCGAGGGGCCGGGAAGATTTAGAACTATTTTAACTTTATTTTGCAGGTGTTCTAATCCCAATTTTATGATCATCATTATTTTTATATTTTATTGAATAGTTTGGATGATAATAATAATTAAATTTTTTTAATAACGAGGGTTGATTGTGATAGTTTAAGTTTTTTAGATCGAATGTAAGTTTACGGAATATAAGTTTTTGATGTAAAAATTATTACTTATTTTTAAATATTAATTTAGAATATTTAAGAACAATTTGATTATTCAAGACACGAAAAACAGGCGGCGGCACCAACGGTGGTTTCGAGAGTTACGGGCCACGAATCGCGGTGGTTTTTTCACGAATTTTTTTAGCAATTTCTTTTTTTTGCAATTTTTAGGTTTAAAAACAGTATTAAAATAGGTCTCAAAACATAAAATTAAAAAAACCCTCACAAAACAGCCTACCGACGGCGGTTCAGCACCTTTTTTTGATGTTTTTTTGCGTTGTTTTTTAGACTGATTTTGAGCAGGTTTTTTAACATAAAATAGTAGTAAAATACAACTATAAAATAGTTTAAAAAATGAAAAAAATAGTTACAAAATAGGCGGCAAGAAGCAGCACAGGCGGCAGCGCTTGGGCAGTGGCTGTGGCAACAACTTTTCGGGGCTATTTTCGGAGCTTTTTTGGGATTGTTTTTGAGGCGTTCTTTGAAGCAGCATGTTGTTAGATATCAGTTGTATTTTTCAAAAAAAAAATGGGAGCAAAAACCACCACAGAAAAAGCCCAAACGGGAGGCAACGCTACAGGCGACAGAAGTATGGTTTAGGCTGTTTCGATGGACTATTTTCTATTTGTTTTTTGACAGAAAAAATAATATTTTCTGAGTGCTATTTTTAAAAAAAAACAACGTCGAAAATGAAGCACGAATGAGGCCGCAAAAGCCGCCTGAAGCTGGTGGCAACGCCGGCGCACAGTGGCCAGCGGTGGTGGTGGCTGTTCTAGGCTGTCTTGGTTCAATTGTTTTGATATGTTTTGATTGTGATGCGATATATTTATATATCACAGTATATCAAAGAATCTTGATGCAATCAAGATACAGAAAACTGATATAGATAAAAAATTGAATCTTTGCAGTTTATCTTTGAACAGGAAACTAAAACTCATCAGAATTTCTATTCGATCATAAAATTGAGATATATACATATCTTGCATTTATATTCTTATGAATTGCGTGAATGATGTATATCTATTTTATATATTCATATTAATTTAATTAATACAAAAAATTTAATTTTAATTAAATATTTTGTAAAAGAAAATAAAATTAAATTTTTTAGTTAAATGAAAAATCTTTAGACATTTTATTTTTTATAAAATATCACGTATAAGATATTTTTTATTAAATTGAATATCTTGAAAAATGTGAAAATTAATTCTAGATTCTGAATTAATTAAATAACAAATATTTAATCTAAATAAATTATTATTTTTTTAAAAATATGTAACAAAAAATAAAATAATTAAATGTTTTTAATCCCTACCTTAACTAAAAAACTAAAGAAAAAACTGTGCATTCATCGAAAAAACAACACAAAAAATCATCAAAAAACGGAAAGAAGTTTTGGACAAATCAGTCTAAAAAACAAATTTAGACTGATTTCGAAATTTAGACTGATTTTTTGGTTTGACAAATCCGAATATTTGGAATGTGTACACAAAAAGAAGTTTTGGACTCTTTCAGATCGTGTGGTTTTCGAAATTAATAAATTTATTTTAATTAAATAGATTTTTATA
>JAUMHN010434398.1:0-11969 GCA_032360265.1 Heliamphora ciliata
CAACAACCTATATCAACCAAATCATAACTCCCGTGCAACAGCACGCCACTGCACATTACTGCACAACTCAACGTCTCACCATCAGATCACTAATACCAAGGCTACAGATCAACCTCAAATCAAACACGATCTCTGTCGTCTGATAAATCAAACATGATTCTCGTGATCTGGCAAAGCAAATAGGTCGACTGACATATAGCATCAACTCCAATGCAGAACACATACATCAATTTCTTGAATCCACAATAGCAGAATAGTTGAACTCAAGACACCAACCAAAACTTAATTCTTACACTTAGCAATTTCCTCACTAAACTCATCACGACCCTTCCGTTCCATATCAAGCAGTCGCGTTGGTCCAAACAGGCCACGCCAACCAAGGCTTCCCAAACATCATATCCTTCCTAATTCATATTTTATCATACTCTTAGAACTACCATCTACGCAAACAAAAGTTATGCCGAAGCACAACACTTACCATAGTCGACAACCACTCCTCGACTCCAAGAACTCTAAGAATTCTGAGTAGCTCAAAGTTCCAAACAGGATCCAAGCGAGACTCACAAAAGTCTACCAGAAATCCACCACACACGTATCATAGCCGCACTGTTCTGACAAAATCCCCGCTCTGCCAAGAGCTAGAGACACAACCACACGCACACAACGGTCAATGATCCTCAGCTGATCATTGCAAAGAACGCTAAACACCAACTCTCTCTATCAAAAATAAACAGCATAGGGGACACAACCAATATGGTTCAACTATCATACAAACAAGCCACACTGACTAGGTTGCCATGACCTATCATATTTACCACACTCACACGTACTCCTTTATGATCTTCCACCGCGGGAGAATACCAACCCCATCACGTAATTCTTTATAGTTCCCAACCGCAGAAGCAATCGGATCCCAGGTCACTCACACAGACATTCAGATGTAGAGCGTCTCGCACCACGCATCGAAGCCACGAAGAATCCATCTTATAATCACCCAATCACGGCGACACAAGTCCCTGAGTCCCTGAGTCCCTGAGTCACGGGTATAGATCCACTGAGATTCCACAGTCTCAGAACACAACCAAAACCTGAACCAATCAAGAACCTGGCATCTCTATCCAATCGAGATGAAACAACACACACCAGACAATCGTCTACAAGAAAACTCTTTCTCTCCTTCTATCCAAAGGAAAGACAAAGGCTTAACAAGAAACCATGACTCAACCTCAGCGTACTGGGAGTACTTCTCAACACTTAGCCTCTGAGAACTCTGTAAGTCTTACCCCCAGGCTACACTGACTACAGTCACATAGCTGCTGTCAACTTCAATCACGATACTCAGACCATCCGCTACACCAAGCTCATCCGATACAACACATCCCATTGCGCCCTAAACCTCACCTCAAGTGGTTGCGCTACACAACCTAACTCTTGTTAGGCAAACCATAATCACGTCGCCGCCTTGAGCTCACTGTCCAAGGCACAACATCAAAGAAACGGAACCCAATTCTGAGACCTTCCATCCAGAGCTACTAATAACTCCCACAACCATTCAGACACCTTCCGCACTTTCACTCTCAAAGAACACATCGATCACAGACATCGTACTCTACGATTTCTCACCTATCACGCTAGGCCAGCCAAACCACACAGTACACTGCTGAACCTTATCACTCCACACTTCGTACTTGTGGGCAAACAACACACCCATTTCTGAACCTAAGGTGGAACACAAACAACCTCCAGACATATCATACCCAGGGTATGTCATCTCAGCACTAAACCAACCACATAAACCTCGCACGGTTCCCAAATGCGATCTCCCAATCACTAGTGTATCGACTAAACCACTGGTCTGCATTCCCATAGGAATCTCACAGAACCGATACTCATCGCAGGAGCCCTTACACATTCCCATGCAGTCATAACCCGTTCTCTTCCCAGCATAACTACAAGTCATACTCATTCCCATATCCTTGAGCTCACTCACTCGGAACTCAATTTTCAAACCTCAAAAAGTACACAACGTCTAAGGTCATCAGACTACTCAGACTACCAACAACATCCTACTGACCACCATCGACATCCTGACTACCAGGAAATATCTCAAGAACCACACGTTCTGCTACCTCAACGAAAGCTCGGCCAAGGATCTCTACGCTCCCATCCAGTATGTCCCCGTCTATACCCCGTCCCGAGTACACGGCTCAGAACATAGCATGGCTCATGACGTATCTAATCCGTCACACTGCCAGAACCACGTATACCAAGACTCCGAAGGGTTGTCGCTATCCCTAATCCAATCACATCGACTGATTTTTCCAGGGTCCCCGACACCCCATTACCTCAACTCACAAGGTCAACCATAACACAACTCCGATATCCACTAGCCTACTCTCAAGGGGAGCCAGCTACTATAACCAAGCCACTCACTAGGCTTTATCTGCACCCGAACAAACAATGCTCCTATTAACCAAAACCCAAACCATAGTCTCGTCGCCTCTAAGTGTGTACAGGTCGTATATGAAGAAGGCATGAAACACGACAGCCTAAGATCGATCTATCATATTACTTCTACCACATACCACATAGTCATGCTAACACATAGCCACGACGATCATGCAGACACGACACTGATACCGAGGAGAACCGACAGGAATGACGCATCACTTTGAATAACCTACTTAGATTTTCTGTTAAAAATCACGTCCATGAAACGCGGTTCTAACTTAGCTCCCAAGTTTGTTAGTCCAAACGCCCGGAGGCAAGACTAATCAATCCTAATGTCCAACCTCCATGCTCACATATACACGACATCAACATACTCATATTCCATACATAGACAACCAAGCACACACATATCCTCACCAGGTAACACACCCTCTTCCCACAACTTATAGGCATTCGAACCTAGAGCTCTGATACCAAGTTGTCACGCCCCGAACATCCGGGTCACCCGAAAGCCCATCAAAATACCCATTTAAGGAAAAATAGGTTTCATAGTTGATAATCAAAATACAATATTTGGATAAAAGATCCCATAGTTCAACTCTCATAAACTGAAAATATGCATCTCATACATGAATAAACATATCGCCAAAAGGCATACAGAACCACATCACAGGTGTTACATGTAAAAGTGCATGTACAAAAATAGAAAAAACTACAGCAAGTCTTCCATCACTTCTACAATTAGGTCAACTCTTCATGCTCACCTGAAAAGATTTTACAGTAAAATCTCACACCGTGAGCCGAAGACCAATAGAACATAGACAATAAATATGTAAAGCAGGTTATGCAATTATACACACACGGGCTCAACTACAGGAGCCAAGAAAGTTTTTTTTGCAAAATCTCAAGTTTTCCATCAGACTATCACAAGTCTCAAAAAGGTTTTATCTCATAAAACCCCACATTTTTCATCCTTCAAACATGCATATCATCCTAACAGATATCATGCCACAGTTAAGGAAAAGTAGTAATCAAAAACTTGATTTTGTTCACCCGGATCACACAGCCGGGATCAAACGTTATTTTTCCACTCGGAACACACAACCGAGGAAAATAAAATGATAAGCTATAAAATAAAACAGTAAGCTCCACTCAGGCCACTCAGCCGAGGAGAAAGATGTAAATACAGTCCTATGTACCTACACTTCCACATCGACAAAGGTAATAACTATAGACTCTTGTCCATTACCCTCGATCCGTAGGTTTAGAATGAAAAGTTCTATACGGAGTTACAACAATAACGCCATTAACGGAGGCAACCAAACCACTCAATTTACGAGAACTAGCCTGAAGGTACAGAGCACCTGCTGCTTAATTTACGGGACCTGAGCTTGAGGGTACAAAGCACCCAATCACACTCAATTTATGGAGACTAACCCGAAGGTACAGAGCACCTACACTGTGCACATTTTCAAACTTACACCGAGGAGCAATGGAAGACCAACTCAACAATACCCACTGTCACGGTACTTCTATAGAGAACATTTAAAAATCCACCGTAACTCAACTACGAAAACCCATAAAATGATTTATACAACACATGTATAAAAAGAGATCCAATCCATCAAAATGGAGATCTAAAAACTATTTCCAACAAAACGTTTAAAAGGTGAGACCCAACCCCGCGGGTTAGCTCCAAACTTCCAAAATTACGTTTTTCACCGTTTTCACAAAACACCTCGTTTTCACAAAACACCTCATTTTCAAACCTCTTTTCAAAATCACGTATGTCAACATACCCGAATCAAGTATAAAAATCGAGAAAAGCCATAAAAATCCACTTTTTACCCAAAAACCAAGGTTTAAGACATGTAAACAACATTTCGTGCATTTCTACCCGGTGAAAGCAAGTATAACTGCATATAACACCCTCATAACAGTAGTAGGTCTAGAATCCTACCTCGGCGAGTCAAAACTCGAAGCCTCAAAATCCGAACCTCGACGAAACTAAATTTTGTCCGAATATATACGAAGCTCCCGGCACCAACATCAAGAATCCACAATCAGATTGCTGAAAATCGAGCCCTGGGACCTCAGAAATCTAGAGAGAAGGTAGAGAGAACCGAAACTTAGCTTGGAAGAAAGCTCCGTCAAAATATCTCAGCCTCAGATATTTATAGAAAAACACCAAAATTCTCTGTTTAGTTGACTAGACCCCAAGTTCAGTCGATTGAACAGCCTATTGGAAACCTCAAAAAATGCCCACCGCCACGGTTCAGTCGACCGAACACCCTAGTTCAGTCGATCAAACTAGAAAATCTTGGTCCAGTCGACTAGGCCAACCCCTCCAGTCGACCGTGTGTTTTTCTGCGTAAAACTGGTTTTCTAGGCTTAAACCAACCCAAACAAGCCTCAACGAAACCCGAACACACGCAAAAGATGTACCTAACACCTTCCAAAGGTTACGAGATAACTCGAACACTTAATTATTCCAAAATTAATCGGGTCGGGGTCTCACATTTGTGATGAGAGTTTTCCAACTAAAGATATTTTTAAAATGGTGTTGTGATGGCTTTTCACGTGACCTCGGAGTTGGGGTGTGACATAGTATTTATCATATGTAACTATTAATGTATGGTTAGAATATCTCCCTTATTTATAGTTATGTATGTCTCAACGTGCCCGTAAGACGGGATGTCACATTATATTTCCCTGACAACCAGCTGGACAGCCTTAGAAATAGAGGACAACTGATGAGTACAAATTGATGATCGGCACTCGACATGTACCGAATGACCGAATGGTCTGACCTGCCGAGTTCGACCGGACACCGAATAATGAACCAACCCACTCGACCCATCATCGAGCTGTCAAGCGATAAGTTTAGTTCAAAATATACTTTGATTAAGTTAGCAAAATCTCAACTATTACCAGAAAATTAGGAATCAGCTGAGGATTTTGTGGAGAGCAAAAAGGGACCAACGTATATCTGAAAGCTCTATATAAATGAACCAAGGGCTTGAATCAAAAGGTAAGATCAATAGACATATATTAAAGTCATTTTCTCTTTAGTATAACTCAAGTAGCCTGATTTAGGCATCAGAGAGTAGTCGGCCGGCACCCCATTGGTATCAAGTTTTCTTGTTCTTCCTCAGAATCATTGAAGATTAAAAGTCAAGGGCGTTCAACTGCATGCAGTCAGTCATTCTCTCTCTCTCTCTCTCTCTCTCTCTCTGTTTGGTCTAGTACGATTATCAAGGTAATACTAGCGATTGACGAAAAGATGTTAGAATTATGGGTTAGAGGGTCGTTATAAAAGAAATTGTTTAAAGACCTAGGAAGAAATTAGAAAGACAACAAGAGACGGAGACGAGAATCAAAACTCAGGGCCAGAAGTTCTAAAACAAAACTAAACCAAGAAAGGTCAGAAAATCAAAATCTAAACCAAGAAGTTGAAACTGCAGAAAGCCACCAAGAAAGGATGATAATCAAAGATAGGGGAAAGATGGTTACTCTAAAACCTAGGAAAGTCTAAGAACACCAATGGAGCTATCATCCATAACCTACCTATCGTCCTTTACCTGCTTAAGTATCTCTAGTTGGCCAAAAGAATTTGAAAGATGTCATAACCCTTAAAACATGCTAAAATTCCAATATCATGAGAAGAAAAGACGAGATAATCAGCCTATCCACTAAACTCAAATTTAAAACTTGTCCGAAACGACAGCCGTTTAAAATTCTTCACACATCTTGAGGTCACACAAAGAGACCACAATTCGAGACTTAGAAAAATGACAAGAACAATCAAAGACAAGAAAGGGTATAGACCTAATCCTGGGAGATAAATCATCATCCCGTAACAAGTCTTGACTCGACCACCTGTAAGAACAAAAGACAAAATCTAAGTTATGAAAAATGATCAACACATTGTAAATCGTTAAGAAAAGTGACATGGCAAAAAGACAACACTACTTGTTAAAATGTGAAAAACAACCATTCCGTAAGATAAACGACTTAGAAAAAGAAACTAACAAGGGAATCAATTACCCTAAATTTTTCACCTAAGATTAGACATTCTCAACCTAACCTAAGTCAAGTTTGGACGACCAAACTTCTTAAAAGTGGAGAGAATGTAAAATTCGTTATCCAAATGCAATAGAAAATAAAAGTAAATTAATAAATAACCCAAAAACAGAATTTCTAACAAAATTCTATAAATAAAATTTAAATTAGAAATCCATAGCAAAATTTGCAAAATTTCAATAATCATAAAAATTGGGAATGTGGTTCGGGAATTTTCGTTAGAATTTTGTCAATAATAATAATTCAAGAAATAACATTAAGACTTTATATTAATTTTTGAAAAAAAATTTGAGTGTAAAATTTTACATCAAAAAATTTGAACATTACAAAAAAACCTTTGAAATTTGACACGTGCTACCACGTGTCAATTCTAATTGCTGAGTAAGGACTAATTCACGGTGGAGCAATCCAAATTGAGGTTTTCCGCTACAGGGAAATTAGCTACAACCATATAAGCCTCTTGGAATTTTGCTTCAGGAAAATTCTATTGGAAAGTAAGAATTAGAAAGAGAGAAAACAGAAAGAGAAAAACCGTGAGCGCCACCCACCGCGCCACCGCTCACTGTCCGACGCCACCGGAGGCCACCATTGCCGCCGTCTAACTTCACCAGCTACCGCCACTACCAGCTCCGACGACCACCACTCTCTCCAGCGACTCCGATCACACACCCTGAAAAACCCCCGCACCACACCCGTCAACCACCACGCCACCACCACCACTGTGCACCACCATCCACGGCCACCAACCTCTGCCACCACCACCTGGCACCTCTTCGGCCACCCTACGACACCACCGGACTATCCATAGCCGCCAAAAAACACCCCACATCAGTATACCGAAAAATTAGCGTTCTGAGAATTTTTTGAAAATCAGTTTATCGGACCAACTTTGGACTTCTGCCACCGTCACCACAGTACACCGTTCTGGCCGCTGTAAGTTTTGTTGACATTACCTCACGGCCAACTAGGCATAACCGCAAATAGCAATCGAAACCGTCATTTAGATTGCCCGAACGGAGCTGCCGAAGATGAACGAAAAATTTGAGTTGAAGCAGCCCCAACTCGCGGCTGTGCGTGCATGCCCAGGTGGGATTTGTTTTGGTATTTTAAGTGGATTTTTATAATTTGATTGGAACCATTCATTATTTTGTATTTGATGAGTAGTAATTTTTGTAAAAAAATTAGGACAATCGGACATTATTATTCATATGATTGAAGAATATTTGTGTTCAATAAAATTAACAAATTTATAGGATTTTGAAAGCAAAATGTACTGTAAATGTGTACCGATCATATGAATACGACATCGGATGAACCTGATTTTTTAAACAAAATAACTACTCATTAAATATAAAATAATAAACAACTCTAATCAAATTATAAAAATTCACTGTAAAAAAAAAAAGAGACTCACAGCAGGGTTGCTGTGACTTCCCTCACATCAGGACTCCTACTTCCCTTGTAACTTATATTGTTATTCCTTGTTTGGCAATTTTTTTCAACAAAATCTTATCTTATTCTAGTTAAAAAGGTTTAAAACAAAAAGTTTTATAAAAATAAAAAATTAAATTAAAACATGGCAAAACTTTAAGAAATTTAACAAAATGATATTTTGTATGCTGTAAGCTAAAAAGAAACCTTATAAAAGATTTAGTTCTTTATATATGAAAATAATAAGGCTTTTACATAGTAAGAAATAAAGAATTTTAAATAATAATAATAATAATTTTACTCTTTTGAGACAAAACTAGGAAAACTAGAATAATAAATTAAAGGACTCCCTAATTTTAAAGCTAATATTTTTATTTAACTTAAACTAAGTTTTATGTATCCTAAGATTTTGAGAGAAAAATAAATTATTTGGTTAAAGTTAATATTTCTACAAAATGTAGACTTAGATTAAATTCTAAAATGGAAATTTAAGATAAATCCTAATTTAGAATGGAATTTTTGTTGGAAATAATTTGTCTTATATAAAATTTAACTATATTTTAACCTAAGATAAGTTCCTATAATATTTCTTTATAATTACAAATAAAATTTACAAAGATAATCCATGTTATTATTTTTTTATAGCTGCATAATTTATTTACATTGCCATTGGCATAAATTTAATTAGTTTTAATAAAAATAAAGCTAAAAGCATAAGACACAAGATTTTATAAAATTTTACCAAAATTATGAAGTTTCTGCTAAAATTATATTTTTATTTGTTTTAAATGAATCAAATTTAAGTTAGGAACTTAAAGATACAATAAGATTTAGATTATTTTAATAAATTTAGAATAATAAAACACTATATTAGGCTGTTATTAAATTATTAAATATTAAAGGTGGAGTGATATGATAAGTTAATATTAATAGCTAGAAGATGATAATATAAGGGAAGCATACGAAAATAAGATAAAAATCTAAGAAATCTTTTAGAACATAAAACCGTAACTAAAATATTGTTTTCTTGTTGTTATCTAGATTGGAATTATTAAACAACGATTTACTGATGGATTTCTACAAACGTCGGGTAATTTGTTTGATATATGAGTTAATTTAAGTTTCAAATTAATGTTTGATATGTTGTATCTGATATGAAAATTGATGGATTGATTATGGAATTAACGAAATTATGAAAATGATTGTTTAAATGACATCTCGACCGCTAAGGGACGATAAAAATACTAGCGAGGTGAGTGAAATAATGGTAGAGTCATGGTCAGATGGCTAAGAAATGATCATTGTCATTGTGTATTATCTTATTGTAGGGTCACTCCCTACTAATCGTGTTGGAGGCAAAATGCCAAAATCTTTATTTTTGTAAATAATTAACGAAAAAATAATTGGGCAGGCAAACGCCAAAACGGGCTGCATATAAAATTTTTGATGACGAATGATCAAAATAAAATTCGTACATCCGAAATTAATTTAGAAAAATACCTTTTTACTGGTTGAATCTTCAACTACGATTTGAATTCGAGTTGAAACTCTTGTCAGATTTTTTATTGTATTTCCTTATGCGATTCTTAATTGAATGTAGGGTGATTTATAATCTATCAAGAATGTGTACCGACAGAACTTGGACAGTTTTAGTTTTAAAAGACAAGTTATGAAACTGGTTCAGTCTACCCGCATATTTATAGGGTTACAGTAGAGATCTAAAGAGTAATTATGGGTAAAATTTTCAATTGAACACAGACACGCACTACTATATTAATGTTAAAATATCACACTTAAAAAATTAAAAAGATCTCATATTTTATAAAAGTGTGATAAAAAATATTAGAAAAATTTTTAATATCACTTTATCAAATAAAGTGAGATTATATATATTTTTATCTCATTTATTAAAAAACGTGATAATAAATTAATTTTTTAAGCACACTTTTTACTTGAAAATGTGATTAAAAATTAACTAAAATAAAAATTAAACCGAAAGCAGTGAGCATTTCGCTTCGGCTTCCCCTCTTCCGCTGCGACCTAGGGTTTTCAGAAAAATCAAAATCTCTCTATGTAACCTTCTTTCCTTCCTTCGTTATCTTTTAGTTCTCTTATGTTCATTTTCTGGTTTTGTGTTTATTTCAAATTCCTTCGTGTGAATGGAAATCAGATGATGAGAAAAAACTGCAACAATATGACGGATCCGTCACGTGGGCCATTCATCTTCCACCATCGCTGCACCGTTCGTCTTCCATCGTCACTGCGCCGTTCGTCTTCCACCGTCGCTGCGTCATTCATCTTTTATCGTCGTTGCGCCATTCGTCTTTTACCGTCGTTGCGTCATTCGTCTTCATGCCACTCGTCCAGGTTGTTCCTCCTTCCCTCTGTCTCTTTATATATATATATATATATATATATGTGTGTGTGTGTGTGTGTGTGTGTATTAATTTATGTAAATGTTATCTGAAAACGTAAGGGTCCTCTAAGTGTTAGTTAAAATGTCTGACTCAAAAAGTTTGCAGATTCTTTTCGCGTGTAGAGGCTATGGCCAGGTTTACAAACCGTCGGAGGTCATGTATGTGCAGAACCTCATATATTTCGTATAAAGGTGATATGTTTTCCTCATAAATTTCGTATAGAGGAGAATGTGTACATTAGCATTATAGGATTCAGTTTCCTGTAAATATACGCACGCATTCAGCAACTTCTTTAACGCTACATATTAACGCATTTTTCTTCTGAAATTTTTGACGACTAACATCTTATTAGATTGGTGACTTCACTGAACAATAATATGTAGCCTGTTAAAACCCTGAGATAAAGTATGTTCATTTGTATCACACTTCGTTGACCTTGAAGGCTTATTATACTGACACAAAATTCAGAGAAAGCTCATTGGAGGACTTTTGTTTGTCTCCACCAACAACAATTTCAACTTTCCTGTTTTGCAGCAATTAATTCAGATGCCATAATACAATGAATCCAGTTTGAAAGCTATCTTACCATAAATCTGTCACACTATGCTCACCTCAACTGATGAACAAGAACACGACCGCATCAAGTGCCATATGGCCGTATGCAAGAGTTTTCTATATAAAAGTTACCTACTGTTGTAGGTAATAAGTTCATCGGTATAAATCCCAAAAAGCAGACGAGTTATCTTAATCTCTTAGGGCCACATGCACGAGATAATCATAATTTTCATAGTGTTGCTTTACTCGATCTTTGTATGTGGTTAGCTGTACATGAATTCGATTTTTTGCAAAAGCTTGTTCGTCATAAAAGTGAAAGTTCATTGATATAGCAAAACCCTATTGTTTGCTCAACATTGGATAAGAGAAATCTTCATATATATAAGAAGAGTTCTCTAATGGAATATGGGGAAACCCAAAAATGGGACTCATAGTAAATGTCCAGGAACTTCTCTCATTAGGAACTTTGTGCCATTTCACCAGGGACTCATAGTAAATGTCCAGGAACGTCTCTAAGCTTTACTTTTATTGCTGCAGGTCCACTTTATTATTAGGACTTAATTCTGTCACGAGTGTGAATTCTTAATCTATTTATCAAGGTAGGGTGATGAAAACTCTGACACTGAATTATCAATCTTCTTGTTTAAAATTCTTCTATTTCTTAGTTTGTGTGACCAAAATTTTATTAGTTTGTGTGACCAAAATTTTAAAAAGAAATGCTTTAGTCAGTTTACAGTCTTGTTGATGTTTTCTATTTTTTAGAATAATAGTAATTGTGTTGAGTATTTGATAGAGTTGAAAGAAGAAAATATATTGATGTGGAAGTAATAGTCATTAATTAGTTTGCATTGTGATTGTAAATTGAAATTCAAGCTGTACCTAAGTATAGATTGCTGTTTGAATTTAACAGGTTTTCAAAATTTTAGGATTGTCCGAAAAATAGAAGAAATTATGTCGAAATTTATAAATTTTATATTTAGATTATTTTATAAATCTGGGAGTTATTCCTTTTAAAATGAGTTAAAGAATTCG
>JAUMHN010434409.1:0-11968 GCA_032360265.1 Heliamphora ciliata
TAACCAAAAGAAATAAACTTACTTATTATCATGGATTTTGTGGGTTTTATATAAAAAACTAAACAAATCAAAGAAAATTAAAATAAAAATTACAAAAGGAGAGACAATTCTAGTATTAGTAAATATTGAATAAAAGAAAAGAAAAAGGGAATACTATTTAAAAAGTGAAAATTAAAATAACATTAAAAGAAAAAATTAAACTAATATTAAAAGCTTTTGTAAATAAAAGAAAAGTAAAGGATAAGGAATACTATTAAAAGTAAATTAAACTAACATACTAACAAATGAGAATAACAATTAGTACATAACAATATAATAAGAAATATAAAATATGGGTGCAATATTCTTATTTACAACCATACGAATGCTAATGCGTTGATTATGTCAATAACAACATGGGAAGTTGATATTGCCGAATATATTAGCACTTATTTTAATGAACTTCTAGATGTAACAATGTACTAAGTGTGCTATGTAAACAAAATTATAACTAAGAAGTTAATAAAAAATAACCAAACTATGCATGTTACACTAAACTCATGCTTACAACTCCATAAATAAAATGGTGAATTCAACTAACCATAGACATGAATAAGGTATCAGAAATGAAATTAAAGGTAACCCGGTCACTCCAAGAGAGGAAATGGAGATAGAAAGACCGGAGATCCAAATAGAATATCTGGATTGCTAGTGAATCCTCGAGTCGGGAAGTGGTAATCAGCAGTCCAATCCTCAAGTGATGATCTAATCTTGTTAGGCTTTCAGGGTTTCGGTATCGGTGGTCAGGTTCTCGGAGCTTCGGTAGGGTTTCGGCGTCGAGGCTCGTACTCTATCGGTACTTCGGTAGAGTCTCTCTCACCAAAATTCTGTCTTGAAAACGTACTAGTGGGTACGGTATTTATAGAACTCTTTAACCAATGAAGTGCTGACACATTTTGGAACACGTCGGGCCATTTGGAGTTGGCGGTCACTAGGTTCATAGTGGGCGGTCGCCACAAAAATCAAGTTTTCAAGAGTTTCTTATGGCAGTCACCACGATGAAGATGGTGACCTCATGGTTCAATGGTGGCAGTCACTGCCTTTGGCTAGGGTTTTCAAGAGTTTCTTGTGTAGGTCGCTACAATGAACATCCCTAAGGTTCCAACATGGCAGTTCAAGATGATTTCACTGATTTGAAGTTTTTGATCATTGGGTTCAAAGTACAGAGCTTGGATCATTTTTCGAAGATCATACTAAAACACCATTCCACTTGTTTTCATCATTGAATTTACCTGGACCAACCTAAGATTAGGCAGGGTCAAATTGGGGTATCTACACCCGTCCAAACTTATAAGCTTTCTTAAGGGGGTATCGCCATTCTCGAATATTCGAGACGTAGATTCCATCAAAAATTAATATTCACCATATAAATAAAACCTCTATTCAACTCACCGAAAATATAAATCCATATAAGATCACACCCTCTAATGAATCAAAACTATGAATATTAAATATACGCAAATCAATAATTATTTCTAGATTAAGAGTATAAGCACTCTCATAATAATATTGGGGTATGAATTAATTTATGTTAGTTAGTATAAAATTAATTACCCCAATGTGTCCCATTCAATACACACAAAGTGTACTAGTATAGAGAGTCAGAACAATAGACGACGCTATTATTTGTTCACCGTAACCAAGGCAGGCCTACTAAAACTCTATGCTACAATCGTATCGATGGTATGTCTATTTCCATCTAAAATGTGAACAAATAACTTATATTCTGCAAGAACCTAAAATCTAATCTCATGTGTGTAAATTGTATTCTACACAACAGATTAAATACTATACAGAATATAGGACATCTATGTATAACATTAAAGAAAATGATATTCCATACATTGCTCATTAAGATTCTCATAAAATAGAAAATTAATTTTATTAAAAATAAAATTAAATAATAAAAATATTATTTTCAGTATACAACCCTAACAATCTCCTACTTCTACTCAAAATCATGCTCCTATACATCCGACTCCCATGCCCTCTACATGACTATCAAAAGTCTTAGCCGGTAAACTTTTTGTAAAAGGATTTGCAAGGTTATCTCCTGATACAATCTTAGTCACAGCAACATTGCCCCTTTGTACAATTTTTTATATCAGGTGATACTTACGCTCAATGTGCTTTTCTTTCTTGTGGACTCTAGGTTCCTTCGAGTTTTTAACTGCTTCGCTATTATCACAATAAAGTGTAATTGCTGACTGAACTTAAGGGAGCACATCTAGATCCAATCGGAAGTTCCTGAGCCAAATAGCCTCCTTGGCTGCTTTAGAGGCTGCCACTTACTCGGCCTCTATGGTGGAATTAGCAATACAGAACTGTTTGATACTCTTCTAACTTATAGCTCTACCTTCCTAGGTAAGCATATATCCTAAGGTAAACTTACGAGAATTTTTGTCTGACTAAAAATCTGAGTCTGTGTACCCTAAAGGTACTAGACTATTTGCCTGGTAAATCAACATATAATTCTTAGTCTTTTTCAGTTACTTGATTATTTTTTTTACTGCAGTCCAATGCTCCTATCCTGGCTTAGATTGATATCTGCTAATCATGCCAAAGGCAAAGCAGATATCAGGTCTAGTCCAAAGCATAGCTTACATTAGGCTTCCTACTACCGAAGTATAAGAAACTGCCTTCATCTTCTCTATCTCATCAAGTGTCTTAGGACACTAATCCTTGGATAGAGTGATTCCATGCCTGAAAGAGAGAACTCTTTTATTGGAATTTTGCATGCTAAAATGAGCAAGAATATCATCGATATACTTTGCTTGTGATAAGTCCAACATCCTATGTTTTCGATCTCGCACAAGCCTTATCCCAATGATGTAACTGGCTTCTTCTAAGTCCTTTATATCAAACTGCCCAGATAACCAAACTTTTATCGTAGATAATGTCCACACATCATTTCTAATGAATAGGATATCATCTACATAAAGTACTAGAAAGATCATCACGCTTCCGTCATGCTTCTTGTACACACAAGACTCATCTGGACTCTTATCAAAATCATAAGATTTTATAACTTGATCAAATCGAGTATTCCAAGACGTTGATGCCTGCTTGAGTCTATAAATAGATCTCTTATGCTTACACAATATATGCTCTTGGCCCTTCGTTATGAAACCATCTAGTTGTATCATATAGATACATTCATCAATACTTTCGTTTAAAAAAGCTGTCTTAACATCCATTTGTCAAATTTTGTAATCGAAATGAGTAGCAATGGATAAGAAAATCTGGATAGACTTGAGCATGGCTACCAACGAAAAGATTTTCTCATAATCTATCTCTTCTTTCTGAATAAACCCTTTAGTAACAAGCCTATCTTTGAAGGTTTTAACCTTCCCATCTGCTTCTCTCTTCCTCTTGTAGATCCACTTGTATCTAATGGGTTTTATCCCTTCAGGTAGTTCTACAAGTTTCCAAATCTGATTAGAATACATAGATTCTATCTCTGAATTCATAGTCCATTGTCAAAGATCTGTATCTTTGTCATGAAGTGTTTCATTGTAGTTACAGGGTTTGATATCCAGTTCTATCAGGATCTTGTCAAAAGATTCTCCTAAGAACATATGCCAATCAAGTTGATGAACAACCATCCCATTGCTGCGAAGCACTACCTGTGTCTCTATACTAGTAGTACCACGCTATGTAGAATCTAAACCTTGTGCATCAACACCCTATTCATGATTTGCACATGTGCCGGTAATCCTCCCACTACGACAAGGTAATGGGATATCAGTGACTTGTGGTTCCTCTTCCGTTATACTGGTATTTCCTCTCATTTCATCCAAAACAATATTACTTTTGGGCCTGTAGTCTATAATATAATCCTCTTCCAAGAATTAGGCATTGGTGCTAATAATGACCTTCTGATCCTTAGGATAATAAAATTGACCACCCTTCGTTCCCTTAGGATACCCCATAAAGAAATAGACTTCTGTCCTCGGTTCCAACTTATTCGTGTTTCCTTTCAGCACATGTGTTTGACACCCCTAAATTCGAATCTGTCTCAGACTAGGCTTACGCCTGGTCCACAATTCTGTGGGAGTAGAAGATACTGAGTTAGAAAGTACCAAGTTCAGAATGCAAGCCACCCCCAAAACAAATCGGATAAACCTGAATAACTCACATGGACCTTATCATCTCTATAAGAGTCCTATTCCTTCTTTTTGCTAAACCATTCTGCTGCGGAGTACTTAGTGCAGTCAACTTATGTATAATTCCTTCCGATGATAAGTAGTCCCTAAACGCTCCAAAGAGGTACGCTCCACCATGGTTGGATCGTAGTGATTTGATACTTTTACCCAGACGCTTTTTTGTCTCCGCCTTGAATTCTTTAAATTTCTCAAAGTATTCAGACTTACGGAGTATTAGATAAATGTATCCATACCTTGAGTAGTCATCAATGAAACTGAGGAAGTACTCAAAGCCACCTTTATCCCGAATTATCATAGGACCACATATATCAGAGTGAACCAGTTCAAATGGTTCTTTAGCTCTATAGCCTTTGGCCAAAAAGGGTCTTTTGGTCATCTTACCGTCAAAGTAGAATTCACAGACTAAAAGTGCCTCCACTTCCAATGAACTCAAAGGTTCATCTTCTACCAATCTATTTATTCTTTGTAGATTAATATGACCTAAGCGTAAGTGCCAAAGAAACATTTGGTTCGTTAAAGAAAGAAATTTTTTCTTATATGATAAATTAAATATGTTATTCAATTCAGTTAGTTGCAGTATAAGAGTGATTAGAGTAATAACATAAAGATCATCCACCATGTACTAGAATAGATAACCCGTTTATTATCATTAATAACCACAGAATTATTAAAATAAACCAAATATCTATCTTTAACCAATCTAGAAACGAAAACTAAGTTCCTTATAATAAAAGGTACATAAAGACAATTGCTCAATATTAAAATCTGATCTCTACTAAAATTGAGAGTCAAAACAATAAGCGATGCTATTATCTATTCCCCGTAACTAAGACAAGCCTACTAAAACTATGTGCTACAGCCGTACCGATGGTATATCCATTTCCATCTAAACTGTGAACAAATAACTTATATTCTACAAGGACCTAAAATCTGATCTTCTGTGTGTAAGCCGTACTCTACACACCAGATTAAATATTGTACAGAATAAAGGGCATCCATGCATAACATTAAAAAAATAATATTGCATACATTGCTCGTTAAGATTCTCATAAAATAGGAAATTAATTTTATTAAAAATAAAATTAAATACTAATATCATAATTTTCAGTATACAACCCTAACAAAGAGCACATGTTGTCCAAGCTTAAGATATCCATTTATAGACTTAAGCAGGAATCGAGGTCTTAAAATACTCGATTTGATCAAGCCATAAAATCTTATAGTTTTGATCAAAGTCCAGATGAGTTCTGTGTGTACAAAAAGCATGACGAAAGCATGGTGATCTTTCTAGTACTTTATGTAGATAATATCTTACTCATTGAAAATGATGTAAGGGTGTTATCTTGGGTAAAATTATGGTTATCTTGGCAGTTCGATATGAAGGACTTGGGAGAAGCCAGTCACATCCTTAGGATCAAACTTTTACAAAACTGGAAATGAAGAATGTTAGGCTTATCACACGCAAAGTATATCAATGATATCATTGCTCGTTTTAGCATGCAGGATTCTAAGAAAGGGTTTCTCCCTTTTTAAGTATGGAATCACTTTATTCAAGGATTAATGTCCGCCTACGACACCTGATGAGATAGAGAAGATGAAGGTGGTTCATTATGCTTCGGCAGTAGGAAGCTTAATGTATGTTATGATTTGTACAAGACCCGACATCTACTTTGCCGTTGGCATGATTAGTAGATATCAGTCTAACCTAGAGCAGAAGCATTGGACTACAGTAAAGAATATAATCAAGTACCTAAAAAGGATTAAAGATTATATGTTGATTTACTAGGCAGATAGTCTGGTACCTTTAGGGCACATAGACTCAGACTTCTAATTAGACAAAAAATTTTGTAAGTCTACCTCAAGATATGTGTTTACCTTGGGAGGTGAAGCTATAAGTTGGAGGAGTATAAACAAAATTGCATTGCTGATTCCACCATGAAGGCCGAGTATGTGGTAGTTTCTAAAGCAGCTAAGGAGGCCATTTGGCTCAGGAAGTTGGATCTAGATGTGGTGCCTTTAGTTCAGTCAGCTATTACACTTTATTGTCATAATAGCAGAGTGGTTGTAAACTCGAAGCAGTTAAGAATCCGCAAGAAAAAAAAGCACATTGAGCGTAAGTATCACCTGATATGAGAAATTGTGCAAACGGGTGATGTTGCTATGACCCATATTGCATCAGGCGACAACCTTACAGATCTTTTTACAAAGAGCCTATCGATTAAGACTTTTGATAGTCATGTAGAGGGCATTGGAGTCAAATGTATGACAGCTTGGTTTTGAGTATAAGTAGGAGATTGTCAGAGTTGTATACTACACCATATATTTTATTTGGTTTTAGTATTTAATTTTATTTTAATAAAATCATTTTTTTATTTTATGAGAGTCTAAATTAACAATAAATGCAATAATATTTCTTTAATGTTATGCATGGTTGTCTTTTATTCAGTACAGTATTTAATCTGGTGTGTAGAGTACGACTTGCACACAAAAGACCAGATTATAGGTTCTTGTAGAATGTAAGTTTTGTTCACAGTTTAGATAGATTAGGCAAACCATCGATACAACAGTAGTACAGAGTTGTAGTAGGTCTATCTTGGTTACGGAGAATAGATAATAGTATCGTCTATTGTTCCGACTCTCTGTGCTAGTACACTTTGTGTGTATTGAATAGAACCACATTGAGATAATTTATTTTATACTGATTATATAAATTAATTTACACCCCAAGGTTATTATGAGTGCTTATACTCTTAATCCAAAAATAATTATTATTTGCGTATATTTAATATTCGTTATTTTGATTCTTTAGAGAGTGCGATCTTTTATGGGTCAATAGTCCCGGTGAGTTGAATAATGGTATTAATTATATGGTGAATATTAATTATTAACGGAATCTACGTCCTGATTGTTCGGGATTGACGATACCCCCTTAAGGAAGCTTATAAGTTTTAGCCAGGCCAAACCCTGCTGGTGAATTTAATTATCTGGCAGTCAAATAAGTTAAACAAAAGGGCTTAAAGAATTTTAAAGATGTCGATTAAATTAAATTGTCAGTAATTAAATTTAATTGGCAGGTATCGAAAATCTTAACGTGAGAAAATGAGTTAAACATTTAATAATAGGAGCACAATACAATTGGTCTTGATATTATGGCTAGAAATGCAGTTACAGTTCTTTAGTGGTATGAACTGTACCGCTGCAAGATTTTCATAATTACAGAAACTGCTAAAAGGTATCTGAGTCACACTAAGAGTCTATGTCATAATTACTCTACAAGTCCCTGCTGTAGCCTATAAATATGTGGGTAGGTTAAACTAATTTCTGGTGTTGTCTTCCAAGACTAAGATTGATCAAGTTCTACCGATACCCGTTATCGAAGGATCGTAGCCCACACTACATTCAGGAATCACATTGGGAATACAATAGAAGGTATGTTCGGAGCTTCAACTCGGAGAATCAAAATTCATAGTTGAAGAAATGACCGAAATATATTCATCTAAATTAACTATGGTGGCACGGATTTTTATTTTGATCATTCGACATCAAAAAGTTTTAATTTGGAGCCTATTTCGGCGATTGCTTTATTACAAAGTTTTCATAAATGAAAGGGATGGGCATGCAAGTCACAAACTCTAAAAAACAAAAAAAAAATAAAGCTACTAAATTCTAAAAGCTAGACAAAGTCCTTAGTTCTTCCTCCTTTTGGCAGCCTTCTCTTCTTTTTCCTTGCTTTCATTCTTCTTTTCTAGCCATGCCTTGCACTCATCTTAATGTTAATTCTACAATAGCTCCTGTGTAGGCATCATCGAGCGGGATGACCAAGCCTTTTGATATCTTGCCAGCAATGGAGCATGAAAAGGAGAAGAGTACATCCGACCTCACACAGCATCAAAGGCTACCTACTCGTAGCCAAAGTGGTGCAGAATTCGATGAGGGTAGTAGAACGAGGTCAGCTTCAATCTAATCAGCAGAACATCGGGGTGATCCGTAGTATTTGTCGTCATGCCGGGATCCCCTACCAAGGACAATGCTAAGTAACGTCTTTCCTCGTCAGTGAGGAATGGTACTCTTGTTGGAGCGAAAAAAAAATTGAACTGACGCCGTGACCGTAAAAAATGACGTATGCATTTTTCATGAAAATTGAGAACTATATTAATCTTAATAGTTTAATACCTTTATGAAACTTGTCGAAAAGTTTCAAGAAGTCCCGAATACGTTGAAGACGACCTTGCAACCTTCTCACGTATATCCCGGACGCACTACGACGATCACGATGTGTGGGCACCGATTCCGATCGAAGTGTTCTTCCTCCTTTTGGTTTCTTCTCACACAATAATCTCCAAAAGGCAAAATTAATTGCCTAAGAGGAGAGGGGGCGGCGGCTATGGGGGGAGAATTAGGGTTAAGGTTAGATAAAAGGAGCCTCCTTTCTTAATATATAGGAATATATCAAAAAGGATATTAAGTATATATTCTCTCATTCCTAAAAAGATATGAAGATATATGTACTTAACATAAATAATAAAACCCACCATCTCCTAGGGCCAGTCACTTAGGGAGTAATCCCTAGGTGTGCCAAAAACCAAAACCGCCCCTTATTAATTTAATTTAATTCCCGAATGTCCCCGGCGGCAATATCGGCATTCAAATTAAACTAAATAATTATCGAAACCAACAAGAAAAAATATCCGTGCGTATAATGGGCTACGTGAGGGATCACAAGGAAGTATAGGACTCGAGCTAACCGTACGAGAAAATCGAATATCCTTAACTCTATCCCCGAGCTAGATCTTTTCTCGTACGAACCAGAACATATTCTACTAAAGGTTCTGACTGAACTCCCGGCCCTAACTCAAATTATGTCTTGAGTTTTCAATTATCAAATGCACTGAATTCTCCCTACGTTTAAGATATGGATTCTCGATAAATAAATTAGGTTACTGATAACCAGATTTAATTATCCTCTTCTCCTCCAACCGCACCGCTTAACCTTTTGATATGCCGGATTCGAAGATCCACTATACAGGTTTAGCATAATCAAACCTATAAGCAAAACACATGAGGGGAAACTCCTCAACCTGAATCGGGCGTGGTTTTCGTCAACTAATTATCAATCATCGGACAAATAATGCCATTACCCAACTTATCGGTATTGTTGATCTCATGGAGGAAATCTCAACTATTGACAACTCAAAGTACTGTACATCATCTGAACACAATTAATCAATCACTTTGGAATTAAGAGTTCGTGCAATACATGATATGTGAGACCCTGACCCGTTTTCTTTTTCGGCATTTTCGGACGCGCATTATATGTTATCGTTCCAGCATGTTTTATTGCTTTTGATGTATGATCGGGCTTAGATATGCATGCGGGGTAGGTTCCCAGGGCCGTGGGCCGTTGTGGCGCAATTCTCAAAAAATTTCAAAAAAAAATATTTTAGAGGCCTATAAATATTTGGAGTTAGATATTTTCATAAAGATATTTTTTAAAACTTCTCCAGTAAGTTTTCTGTTTTCTCTCTGCCTTCTCTCTAAGTTCTCAGGGGCCCGGGGCTCGGTTTTCAAAGATCCAACAGCAGATTCGTGGTTTTGGAGTCGTGGACTATGCAACCATCTGGTCAGATTTTGATTTTGACGAAGCTTAGTTTTGCACGTGGTTTGAGGCATCGAGTTTTTAACTCACCAAGATAGGATTCTAGACCCTACTGCTGTATAAGGGTGCTATGGGTAAACATGTGTGTTTTTAACGGGTAGATTGTTGTAGATCTGCGTTTGTTTCAAGTTGGTTTTTGGGTTAAAAAAATTGGGTTTTTGTTGGTTCCGATGGATGGAATCGGGTGCTGGGTGTTTCTGTGGTGGCCTTGGTGTTAGGCATAGGCGTATGTATGTTTGAGGATGTTAAAATGGAGTTTCGAGGCTTCGATCTGAGGTTTGGAGGTTGAGCCCGTAGCTTAGAACCGTTTCTGGGTTGGGTTCAGTCGACTGAACCCATGAGTTCAGTCGACTGGATCATGTGTTCTTGGGTTCAGTCGACTGGACCTCGAGGGTCAGTCGACTGGACAGTGCCCCTGGGCATTTGGTGGTTTTTCAGTGTGTTTTTCAGTCGACTAGGGGTTGGGTCTAGTCGATTAAAGCCATGGGCTTGTGGTTTGTGGTTCTGAGTTGGTTCCTTGGTTTTCGATTGGTGTCCTACGGTATTCGATTGATTAATTTATGGGTATTACTTGATTTAAATACCTGTGGATTCCTTTTTGGGGTTTGGTTGGTTGTGGGGTGGTTTTGGGGGTCGTGTCGTGACCTCGGGTGTGCGTTTGAGTGTCGCCCTCGTGGGTGATGTGCATGGTAGATGCGGTTTGTGATGCACGGTTAGGTGCGTGGTTTGATGTTGGGTTGTGTTGGCGCAGGTGAGCGTCGTGGGTCTGTGATGACCGTGTTGGGAGTGTTTGGGCCAGTGGTGGTCGTGTGGGTTGTCCCCGTTGGTGGATGTCAATTTTAGCAGATGGTGTCGTGATGTGGTTTTATATGGTTATGTGCATATTTATAACTGTTTATTTATGTACAGAATATGTGAGTGGATTACGTGGTTGTGATATCAATTGTTATGTGTAACGTGGTTTATGCTTTAAAACCTAGAGTTTTATAAGTATGTGACGTGGTTTGTGGAACGTCGTGTTGATACATGGTTATATGCTTTAATTCCTGATTTAGGTTTGCATATGTGTATGAAACGGATTAGATGAATCTGTGATCCAGTAGATGTAAATCCTGGTAGATGATGCACGTGTGCATGTGTGAGTGTATGAGGTAGGCTGCGAAAGCCGGTGCACGTGGTAGGCTGCGAAAGCCTACGTATTTGGGGCTGCGGTCCTTCTATGAAAGTCCGAGAAGATGCATTAGTTGGGGCTGCGGTCCTACGGTTAAAGTCCGTGAAGATATGTGTTGCATGGGTTGCGTGCGTGGTGTGCGATATCTTACAGATTGAAATGAGATCCTGATGAGGCACAGGTGTGGGTGTGTGTGTGATATCTGAAGGCTGAAATGAAGTCCTGAAGAGGCACGTGTTCATGGATTGCACGTATTGCATTTTGGGACGGATAGACCAATTTTCTTAAAACTGTATTATCGGCCTACGGGAGTCGAAATACTGTATTAACGGCCTGCGAAAGTCGTAATACTCAAATCGTTTACAGGGCTCTGATGAGTCGAAAAATGGTTTTTATCCTCGCTTTCCCATTGCATGAAAAAAATGATTTTCTGGCTCTGGTGAGTTGTGATCTAAAGCGGTTTTCAAATTATTTTTATTGGCTTGAAAGAGTCGAAAATTGCACTTCATTTATCGAGCATGTTTAGCTTATACTGTATGTGTTGTTTAGAATCTGCTGAGCTTTGGCTCACGGTGTGGGATTTGCTTTTCTTCAGGTACCGGCACGAAGGTCGATCTGCAGGTACTGCAGAGATGGAAGAGCTGTAGTCTTCCCTTTTGGTTCTTTTATTACATGTATGTTATAACATATTTTTGGGCGTTGGAGCCGTGTAACGTTGCCATTTGGCGTTTATATACAATGCATGTATGGTTCATTTTAAGAGTGTATTCTCAGTTGGGTATCATGTTTGGTTGTTTATGGGTGTTTCATATGGCCCAGAGTTTGGGGCGTAACATGATAATGCGGGATGTGGATCAACTCATATAGTCAGTATAGAATCGATCATCCCGTTGATCCCGCTCAATACACTCCAAGTGTACTAACACATCAAGCTCG
>JAUMHN010434420.1:0-11968 GCA_032360265.1 Heliamphora ciliata
CTACAACTCTCATGTTTAACACCAAGGCCAAATCCAAAGGAAAAGAGGTGAACATTTCATCCTAAGAAAAAACGGTCCAGCACTTTCTCTAGATTTTATCCAAACTTATGCTTCTGTTTCTGTCGGTTTTGGGGTATAAAATGAAGTCCCAATTAACCCATTTTTTTGTATATTCTAGTTTAACAAGTCCTCTACAGTTTCATGTTTTTATCTAAGGGTAGTTGTTTGAAACAAGTTAGATTTTTTGGCCAATTTAAAAAGTGGGGTTCTGTCAGCCGCCAATACTCAGCAGAGCCGGTTTTGAACAGAGGGTTTAAAATGGTTTTGGGGTATCATCCCGAGGCTTTAAATTCTTTTTTTTGGGTAGAATATACTTCAATATATTAGATACAATGTTCTTGTAGATCACTTTTGGAATAGGTCACTAAAAGTAGGGGTTTTGGGCTATATAAAAATACGTGATAGAATGTTCCTTTGAGGCTGAAATTCAATAGAGAATTTAAAAGGCGTTTTGACCTATCAAATCTCAATATTTTGTTCTCATTTGGGGTGGGTAGATGGATATACATGTTTTCTACAACTTTCATGTTTTGAAAAATGTTCGGATCTCATTCTAAACTAGGGTTTCCAAGTCGGTGGTGCTGACTGGTCAGAAAATGATACACTTTGGTAAAATTGTAGTATCTTAAGTTCTGGTTATGAAAATGAGTTGAAACAAATTTTGGATGAAAGATAGCACAAATATCTAACTCTGGACATAAACATCATTCTTATATCAATTTTCTACATTGAGTTATGGTATTTTAAATCTCAGGGTAGAAACATCAAAGTCCTTAAAAATCAAGCCTCTTAGGGTTTAGGTCCTCTACTTATGCTATGTCAAGTTTTGGTTATATTTCCTTGCATGCTTGTGTTTCAAACTTAAATATCAAGACTCCAGCACCTTTAGAGATCATCAAACTCAAAGATAACAACATACAACAACATCTCATATCATTCATAATCAAAACATCCCCTAGGTTTCCAACTACAACGCCTTTTCGATTTTGATTTCAGTTCTTAATTTTTAAAGTGTTCAAAGGGATGGGTTGAGGGATATTTTGAGGGATATTAGATACAAGGTTTAGAGGTTTTACGTACTTGTTTTGAGAGATCAAAGAGTAGTGGAGGATGGGTTTGGACTTAGCTTTCGAAATTCGCCTCGGTTTCTTCCTTCTTCCTCCTTCTTCTTCCTCAAACTCATAGAATACTTCAAGAACAATTGAAGGTCTGGTCCCTCACTCACTTGCATGAAGTTTTGAAGGGGAGAGAGTGGTGTTTGTCTTGGTTTATATAGGAGGAGGATAGGGAACACATGGGAGACAAAAAGTACCTTAAAGGAGACTTTTTCTTCACTTTAATAAATGTGATTTCAGTTTTGATTTAAGTTCATTTAATTCATGGTGGCTAGAATTCAGATTTTGGGAAGCTAAAAGTAGCTAGGTGGCTGTTTGGGGGACAAAAATCTGATCCCCCATCAATAAAGGGGTTTGTCTCGATTTTCGTGCCCATATTGTGCAAAAAAATGCATTAAAAGTTAATTTGATGTATCTTTTTGGTATCTTTTCCTACTGAGACTTATTATTTTTGTATTTTTATGAGAAATATAGTATGTCTATGTATTATCATAGTTTTCATAGCAATTGATTAAATAGATGTAGTCTTTTAAGTCAAATTAAGCTATTTTGGCAATATATGACTTTTTGGCTTATTTTATTGTGTATGAACTTCAATAATCATTTGTTTGCTTTTTTTGACTTATAACACTATATTATTATGTATAGTACTTGGTAAACAAGTATGGGATCATCATAACACTTCATTTAATACATTTCTCAACATTTAAAGCTAAAAAGAAGTAAAAAAAGTCACTTTTTGGCACATCTCCCAAAGTGGTCGACCACTAAGGGGCATTTTTGGAATTTTTGATGTTATTTTGTCTTTTACCACTTAATTGTACTTAAATTCTTGATTTTGGGTATCCATATGTTAAAATTTGAGTTTTTAAGGATTTTTGCTGTACTAGGGGCAAAACGGTCATTTTACCCTATTTATGAGAATTTTTGATTTTTAATTTATTATTTCTTGATATTACTACATTTAGAATGTTAGGAGACTCTCCGGGTGTTAAGGTTTTTTTGTCTAAGTTTTGAACCTTTTTGGGGTTTCTAGGCTGAACTTAGGATTTTCGATTCGAGTTAGGGTTTTGAACTTCTTTTGTGTTTCATAGTCTCATAGACTATCCATCAGTAACACTATGGTCCAAGCATGGTCTTTACATGGGTCTTTATTAATAGGGTTGTTACAACTAGGGTCTATACTGGGTCGTTACACGGGATCCCACAATCCCAGTTTTATACTCTCGGCCTATCTTACTTCGTCTATGCATGGAGGGCTTTCAAATGCCCACGAATCATCTAACCCACCAACCATTGCTCTTCCTCTTCATTCTTCATCATCCTCAATAGTCCATGTATTGTCAACTTCTTCCCATATGTCCTCTCCGATAAAATCCACCTGCTATTCCTGAGCGGCCCAAAAATCGGTCTACTCCACTCCGTTTGATTTCAGCACAATCTTTACCAGCCAATAGGATTGCATTTCATCCACATATACCATTTCCTCAAAAAGTTGGGGAAGGGTAATGCCGTCAAGCACGTGACCAAACCCGTATGGTCGGGTTGGGTAATCCAAAGACCAATCGTCTTCTTCGTTGCGTTCATCTTCTTCTTCTTGAATTGCCACCTGATATCCTTTCCAAGCATCAACATTCCCTTCTTCCACCATATCCTAGCCGTTTCCATCCATAATCAATAAATAGGCTGTTGGGTCCTCGATAACTAGAACAGATGGGTGCGGCAGATGCGCCAAACAGATATACTGACTCGGGTCCTCAGATTTCTCCAAAGACATGTAATTTACCCTAGCCTTCCGGGCATGATTTGGTAGGGGATTAGTCGTGACGTTCGACTTTGGAGTAGCGGATGGTGGGGGAATCACCTTGTTGTCGATGAGGTTCTGGATCTCATGTCGGAGTCTTAACCACTTATCAGTTAAATGTCTGTGACCTTGGTGGAAGGCGTAGTATTGAGAAGCATTAAATCTTAGCAGTAGGGGATTAGGTATGGGCATGGGGTCTAATGGCTTGATAAGCCCTTTCTCGACGAGTCGACTCAGGGTGGTGGATAATGAAATGTTGAGGGGAGTGAACACCCTCCTTGGCCTTTGTTGCTGCTGACCATTGTCTGACTATTGGGTATTGTTGGATTGTTGGGGGGAAGAGGAAGGATTCTGTAGGTTTACCTCGTTCTAGCGGGACATGAGGTTGGTGGCAGCAGATTGGTTTTGGTTGGTTGCAGGAAATTTCCTATTTGGTTTTTGGCTAGGTTCGGCTTTCTCGATATCCCCAGACTAAATGGCGTCTTCAATCTGTGCTCCAGCGTCAAACAACTGATCAAAGGTAGAAAGCGGCTGAGTGATAAGATACCGTTTCAGTGGAGACTGCAAATTCTTAACCACAATCCTCACTTATTCTTTCTTAGTGGGCCGATTTATCATCTTGGCAGCTTTACCCCTCTATCGGGTCAAGAAATCAACAAAAGACTCCCGGCTCTCTTGTCGAGTTGTTTCGAGCTCTTTGGTGGTGACATCTAGTTAGACATTGTAGCTGTATTGACTGACAAAAGTCATGGTTATGTCCTCCCAAGTCGTAGTTTTGGCAACCTCTAAAGAAAGAAACCATCTCTGTGCAGCCCCAGAGAGTGATCGATGGAAAAGTTGAGCCTTGAGCTGATCATCAATCCCCATGGGGGAGAGAGTTCCAACGTACATCCTCAGATGAATCCGGGACTCTCCAGTACCATCAAATTTCTCTATCTCCAGCATTTTAAACTTTTCGGACAACTTTGCATCTGGAAATAGGCACAAACCATCCACATCCAGCATGTATTCTTCTACTCCCTTTGCCTTCCTCAGCACCTTCTCTATTCGGTCGATCTTATCCGCCAGTGCAGATTTCCTAGACAGGGTAGTGTTCTCTTCTTCTACCACCACTGGGCGGGGAACCCAAGGTCGTACAGCAACTTGTGGTACATCCTATCCTTGGTTGTCGTCTCAGAAGTCTTCGTCGTTCTCATTTGTGTCATCCAATTGTCCATTCACAATGGGCATATGGGCCTAAATTACCCAAATCTATGCCTGACACTAATTTTGAGCTTAGGTCTGCTGCTCCACAGCTCTTTATATCTCAGTAATGGGTCTCATTAGAGATGTCAAGTTCACCTCATTCTCTGCCATTTCAGCTGATTGTTCGGACACTTTGTGAAGTCTGCCTGATTCTGATCTCTTCCAAACATGTGTTAACTACACTCTTCTCGGCTCAATGGTAAGCCTACAGAAAAATTTGGATTCCAAAAACAGAATAACCATTATCAAACACTTTTCGAATGAAAATTCTGACGATAGGTAGCAAATATCCCAAATACCCAAAATAGTAAATCATAAGCAGATAAACACAGAAGCTATAACAATGCCCCTGCTGGGCTTATACTGGCAGCATAACAACTGAACAGGTTTGACTAAACTCGGGTGAAGAAATGGGCAGTAATCCGACGAGAAAATAGAATTAGGCTGAGAGGACTGGTTTAACCTAGAATTCTAAAAGAAAACAGGCAGCATAACGGTAACCAACAAGCTCACGCGGGTATAACAAGGGTATAATAAGGGCCTAAAGGAAACGAGCCTAAACAAAGGCGGGAAAAATCAACAACCCGAGAAGAACCTGGGAAAGAGAAACTACCTTAAAGGCTTCAAAATGAAACACGGGGATGACATCGAGAAGAAAACTATGGCACGAAAACCAAACATGGTGAAGAACAAAACTCGAGTAAGAACCCAAAGGAAAAGCTAACCTAAACAAAGGATAAGAGAAAACCCAGGCCGAACCCGGAAGAGGAACTAGCTTAAGCCTGAATAAACAATCCTAACATTACACAATCAAAACATACAATTAAGAAAACACATAATCCTACTAGGGCTAGTACCTAGTGCGGGGTTCTAGGCTACTATATGAAAAAGGTCAGTTTTGGTCAATCGAATAGGGTACCTTCTGAATAGAGCCGGGTATATGCCTTCCATGCCTGGAGTAGTGCAGGACATAGTGAAATAGTACACCCGAACTCTTTTACTGCACCTATAAAAGCATACAATCAGTAAAGCTTGCCTGCCTACCCAACAATCCCCGAAACGGATAAACGTTCAGGGCATCGGGTCGACCAGGCAGGGGAGTTTGGAGAACAATGCACGTGGATGTGATAATGCAAATGAGAAATACATATTAAGAACCAATGATGTTTTCAAGTCTAGCCCTCTTATTTGATTTTATAAACCAGTCCCCAGTAGAGTCGCTAGAAAATACTGTGGCGCCGGAATTTTGGAGTTTTTGAAAAATGTTCAAAAATAACATAATTCAAAGATGTTTAGAAAATATTTTAACACCTTGAAAACCAAATTTTGAAAACCCCTTTTTATTGAAAATAGAGTCGCTACTTAGTTTTTGAGAAAAACAAAGAAAAACAAAAATGGCTACAGATCTTTAAAGCGTTTAACGAGAGAAACAGGATTTGGGGGCTAAGGTACGAACCGGGAAAAGTGTTAGGCACCCCGTTCGTCCAACTGTAAGGTTGGCCTCTACTAATCATCATTGGTTATTTAATAGGATTTCTCAAATGCATGCAAATAAAGAAAGTTGAGGCAAAGAGGGAACATTCAAAATCAAATATAAAAAATACATAACAAATATACATAGCACTCCAAATAAAACAAATATCAAAAGAAAAATCCTAAATCCTATGACATTCAATTTTTAACTAAAAGATACATGGAGCACTTCCACATGCAATATTCACAAAGATAACCTAAATTATTATGGTATGCATAAAACAAAAAAACATGCTAGAAGTTGTCAAAACTACCTAAATATGAATTGTTGCAAAATAAGCTAAATTACTTTAGACACAAAATATTTTCAAGAAAAGTAACCAAAATATGCATGTTATCAAAATAAACTAGATTGGCATTAACATGAGAAAGGGATGCTAAATGTAAAATAAAAGCTGTGTAAAAGAGAAAATTTACATTGAAAGAAAGCCTTTTTAACAAGGAAATTTAAAAAAATGGTTCTATAACAAAAGAGAGCGTAAAGATTTAAAAGAAAAGAAAAATTTTACAAAAGAAAAATTATACTAAAATAAAAAGGTTAGAAAATGTTATTAAACTATTGAAAAAGAAAACCTAACTATTTACATTTTGTACTTTAAAAGAGACAAAAGAAAATAAAAGAAAAGAAAAAAAAATTATTATAATAAGAGAAAATTTGTACTAACATTTAAAGATAAAAATTAACTTAAAAGATTTTTTGTGGTTTTTTGGGTTTAATAATATGAAAGAAAACAATGTTAACATTAAATAGAAAAAAAATAAAGCTAATAATAATAGTACAAGAAAAGAAAAGAAAAGAAAATGTAAGAAAATTAAAGCTAATAATAAAAAAAAAGACAAGAAACTTTTATAAGAAAAGAAAAGAAATACTAATGTTAAAGAAAAAATAATATTAAATTGAACATTTTAAGCTAATAACTAAGAAAGAAAATAAAGACAAATGAAGCATTAATATTAATAAAAAAAATACTAGTAATGAAAAGAACATTAAGTTAATACTTTAAAGAAGAAAATGACATTAAATTAATTACAAGAAAAGAAAAGGAAATAAAAAATAAATGCTAGAAAGATAAGAAAAATTAAATACAACTATTTAACTCAAATGTAAAATATAGTATTAATTACTACATTCATTTAAATGTAAGTACATTATTATAACAATTAACAACATTAACAAGTTGTAATTGTCGAAACGTATTAGCACTAATTTGATGAATAAATTAAAGAAAAAGATAATGTGCTTAGTGTGGATGTGTAAACTAAGCAATTAATTAAAATGATTAAACTAAATGAAGGAAATTAAATAAAAAACAAGGTTAACTACACAAATGAAAGAAATACGTAAATTGAAATTGAATTTAACCCGATCACTCCAAAAGAGAGGAAATAGAGTTAGAAAGATCGGAGATCCAAACAAAATACCTAGATTCTTTAGGAATCCTCAAATTGGGGGAATGTGCTTCAATGGTCCAATCCTCAGGTGGTGATCCAAGCAAGGCTTTCAATGTAGGCGTCGGAGGTTCGAATCTCGGTATTTCGGTAGGGCTTCGGCGTCGGGACTCGAAATTGCTTGGCAACTCGACAGTGCTTCTCTTACTAAACCTCTTACTAATTTTTCGTTCTTAAAAACGTACCAGGGGTACGGTATTTATAGAATTCTTCAACTAATGAGGTGTTGCCACGTTTTGGGACACATCAGGCTATTTGGAGTTGGCGGTCACCAGGTTCAATATGGCGGTCACCATGTTTAAAAGAATTTCTATAAGGTTCTGCTGGCGGTTGCCATAATAAAAGTTGGCGGTCGCTAGGTTGGAATGACTTGGACAACAAGTTATCAACGTTTTAATGAAATTTCATTGGTTTGAAGGTTCTGGTTTCAAATACCACGCTTGAATCACCTCTCGAGGATCGAATTGAAGCACTATTCTAGCTGTTTTCATCATTAAATTCACCTAAGATTAGGTAGGGTCAAATTGGAGTGTCTACAATAAGGCGCAACCAAACATTTATCCCCAAGAAGCCATACCACCGGGAGTACCAACAAGGACAACCAAGGGACCCCCTGCGACATCCGTGGTATGCTGTCAATGCAATCAACCAGAACATAGGAGGTATGAGTGCCGGCGCCTCACTCAAAGGAATCCGAGCAATCAACCCCAACAGTGGAGGCAACCCTAAGCCCAGCAACCTAGGTTCCCACAAGAAGTCTAGGTCACCAGGCCAGCTACTCAGCAGCAAAATAGATGGGGAAGACCACCGCCTAACAAGAATTAGAGACCCCAAGGAGGCTTGGTTAAGGGATTAAAGACTGGAAATCCAATGAACAATAATGAAAATCAACCGATGGGAAGACACATTTTTGCGCTGCAGGAAGAAGTAATGGAAAACACCTAAGTTATACATGGTATGCTTGTATTATTCAATACCTTAGTAAAAGTAATGTTTGATTCAAGAGCATCCCATTCTTTTATACCTCTAGCTTGTATGAAGTCCTTGCTTCTGAAACCCGAGGCATTAGATCAAATCCTAAGTGTCGTCACACCCTTAGGAAATCAAATCTGAGTAGACTCTATTTGTAAGGCATTCTCATTGCGAATATCGAATACCTTTATGACTTATGACCTACGAGTCATGGATTTCAATGGCTATGGCGTGATTCTCGGGATGGACTAGCTATCGGGACACCGTGCTATCATTGACTGCCGATAAAAGAAGATATGGGCGCAAGCGTAAGACAGCACTACTGTATAAATTCAAGGAGAACGATGTGAGACCTTAACCTCGAGTAGTGCAAAGGACTACAAATCGGGTAACTTCGTAGAGAGATTGGCATGTCTTCTTGTTAGTACAAACATCTCATCAACCCCCAAGTTACCTAGAGTCGTGTGCGAATATGAAGATGTATTCCCAGAAGAACTACCTGGATTACCCCCACGTCGTGAGATTGAGTTCTTGATAGAGCTTCAGCCTGGAACAGTATCAATTTAAATCGCAGCCCACCGTATGGCTCCATTCGAACTAAAAGAGTTAAAGAACCAGCTTCAGGAACTACTCAGCAAAGGTTTTATTCGCCCCAGTACGTCACCATGGGGAGCGCCAGCATTGTTCTCCAAGAAAAAGGATGAAACCTTGCGTCTCTGTATTGACTACCATCTGTTGAACAAGGTAACAATCAAGAATCGATACCCCTTATCCCAAATCGATGACCTCTTTGACCAGTTGTGGCTTCAGCTTGTTTCTTAAAGATCGACCTCCGGATACCACCAGCTTCGAGTCAAGGAGGAGGATATACCGAAGTCATCCTTTAGAACACGATATGGATATTATGAATTTGTAGTTATGCCCTTTGGTTTAACCAATGCCCTAAGAGTTTTCATGAGTTTGATGAATAAACTCTTTTAGCCCTACCTCGACCAATTTGTAATGGTCTTCATAGACGACATCCTAGTATACTCCAGATCTGAGGAAGAACATGAACATCATCTAAGAATTGTCTTGCAAAAGTTAAGAGATTCACAACTCTTTCCCAACGTAAGAAAGTGTGAATTCTGGTTACGCGAAGTGAAATTTATAGGACACATAGTGTCTAAGGAAGGAATAGCTGTGGACCAAGCGAAGGTATAAGTTATTTTAGAGTGGAAGCCACCTCGGAATATTTTTGAAGTTTGTAGTTTCCTTGGGCTAGCAGGGTATTATCGAAGATTTATATAAGATTTCTCAAAATTGGCATACCCAATGACCAGATTAATGCAGAAAGGGCTGAAGTTTGAGTGGAGTGATAAGTGTGAAATGGCCTTTCAAGTGCTTAAGAGGAGATTGACCAGTACTCTAATCCCAATCATACATAAACGAGAAGTTGGGTACACGGTATATTGTGATGCGTCATAGGATGGTCTAGGATGTGTACTAATGTAGAGCGGTATGGTAGTAACTTACAGGTCGAGACAATTGAAACCTCATAAGCAGAATTACCCTACCCACGACTTGGAGCTTCCAGCAGTAGTGTTCGCACTGAAGTTATAGAGGCATTATCTAAATGGAGAATGGTTGAAGCTTTTTACCAATCACAAAATTTTGAAAAATCTGTTCACCCAGAAGGATTTTAATATGAGACAACGCCGCAGGATGGAGTATTTAGAGGACTATCAGTTTATATTGGCCTATCACTCGGGCAAGGCTAACGTGGTGGCCGATGCCCATAGTAGGAAGACGAGAAGCGCGATGACTTGTATAGCATCAAGAGAATGAAAAATGATAGGGACGCTAAATGAATTTTGACTCCAACCATTAGAATCGGAGAATGGAAATGGTTTTTGCCTATCAATAGCAACAATGAATCTCCGTCAGCAGATCATTGAAGCCTAAACCTACGACCAGGAGTCCGAAGTTATTCGAAAGCATCTGATTGCGGAGGAATCAAAGCCAGGATGGGTAGTCAACAAACATGGGCAATTGACATACCTAAGACGACTTTTCGTCCCAAATGTCGAGAATCTGAGAAGGGATATCCTAAAGGAGCACCACCAGTCACTTTTTGTTGTCCACCCTGGAAAGACAAAGATGTATCATGATCTGAAGAGGCACTATTGGTGGGATGGCATGAAGAAGGATATAGCAAGTTTTGTAGCCAAATGCCTTACCTGTTAGCAAGTGAAAGCCGAGCACCAAAGACTAGGAGGAATCCTCCAACCTCTCGAGATACCGCAGTGGAAGTGGGACCATGTTACTATGGACTTTGTCTCTGGACTACCAATGTCACCAGCAGGACACGACTCTATTTGGGTAATCGTAGATCGCTTCACTAAATCAGCACACTGCCTACCAGTTCGGACTTCTGAAAAGCTAGAAACCCTACGCCAGATGTACATTTGGGAAATCATACGTCTTCATGAAATTCAACTCTGTATCGTGTCAGATTGAGATCCACGTTTCACCTCACGATTCTGGCAATGTTTGCAAACCGCTTTATGAATGGAGCTTTACTTCAGCACTGCCTTTCACCCGTAGACTGATGGGCAATCTGAACGTACAATTCAAACACTGGAAGACATGCTTTGAGCCTGTGTCATGGATTTTAAGGGACATTGGGAGAAACACTTTACCATTGGTCGAGTTTGCTTATAATAACAGCTACTAATCCAGCATTGGCATGCCGCCATATGAAGCCCTCTACAGAAGACCGTGCCGTTTGCCAATTAGTTGGACTAAAGTAAGAGAAAATGAACTTCTTGGAACGGACTTAGTACAAGAGACTACTGAGAAGATCCAATTCATTCAGCAATGAATAGCCACTACACAGAGCAGACAAAAGTGCTATGCAGATCAACGACGAAGGCCGCTACGATTTGAAATAGGAGATCATATATTCCTAAAGATTCAACCACGAAGAGGGGTGATACGCTTTGGCCAAAAAGGGAAGCTACCCCCAAGATACATTGGGCCGTTTGAGGTTCTAGCCGAGGTTGGGGAAGTGGCATATCGTTTGGCTCTACCATCACAACTTGCCAGCATTCATAATGTTTTCCATGTGTCGATGCTGAGGAAGTATGAACTTGATCCTACCCATATTCTAGACTAGAAGGAACTCCATGTTGATGAAGATATCTCATTCGAAGAACAACCGATAAGAATTATCGATCAATGAGACAAGATTCTTAGAGGCAAAACCATTCTACTCGTTTGAGTTCTCTGGAAGCACAACGGGATTAAAGAATCGACATGGGAATAGAAAGAAACTATGAGGACAAATTATCCCCAGTTGTTCGCAAATTGAGATACAATATGAAATTTCGAGGAGAAAATTTATTTTAGGGGGTAGATTGTAACAATCAAGATCAAACCCTAGTATTAGCAACGGATAGACAATGATAACTTAAGTTACGGCATAAATAAGAGAAATCTTAATTAACCCGAAACCCTAATTTAACCTAGAAAATCCTAAAGAGGCCAAATCCTCAGAAAAGAAGATTAAACATTCAAAGAAGTCTTGGAACAGCCTAAATTAAGTAAATAACATAAAATATAAAATTAAAAATAAAAAATTATCATAATTAAGGTAAAATGACCATTTTACCCCTACTACAGCAAAAAGTATAAAAAAATTTAAATTTTGACACATGGACACCCAAAATCAAATATTTATATACAATTAAATAACAAAAGACACAATAACAATAAAAATAACAAAAATACCCTTGCATGGTCAGGCCAC
>JAUMHN010434431.1:0-11968 GCA_032360265.1 Heliamphora ciliata
TCTAGGCCATTACAACTATTGCACATGGACTTGTTTGGTCCAATAAGGACTTTAAGCCTTGGAGGCAAGAGATATGCCTTTGTTATTGTTAATCACTTCTCTAGATACACTTGGGTGCTATTCTTAGCTCATAAGGATGAAGCCTTTGCCTCTTTTGCAAAACTGTCTCAGAGAGTTCCAAAATGAAAAAAGTTTTCAAATCACAAGTATCCGAAGTGATCATGGTAGCGAATTTGAAAAAAAAGATTTTGAAAAGTTTTGTGATGAAAATAGTATTAACCATAACTTCTCTGCTCCTAGAACCCCTCAACAAAATAGAGTTATTGAGAGGAAGAATAGGACATTGGAAGAAATGGCTAGAACCATACTTTGTGAAAATAATCTACCACGATACTTTTGGGCCAAGGCTGTTAATACCACTTGTTTTTATCATAAACAGAGTTATGATAAGAGCTTCTCTTAAGAAAACCCCATATGAGCTATGGAATGGAAGAAAACATAATATCAACTATTTTCACGCCTTTGGGTGCAAATGTTTTGTTTTGAACAACAACAAAGAACTTTTGGGCAAATTCGATGCAAAAACTAATGAAGGTATTTTTCTAGAATATTCTATATCTAGTAAAGCGTATAAAGTTTTCAATAAAAGGACCCTAGTTGTTGAAGAATCATACATGTTATTTTTTATGAAGCTAAGCTTTGTTCTTCAAAGAATTTTTGTGAATATAACTTGTTAGACATAGAAAAAGGTGTTGAAGATATCTTCATCAAAGAAAAGAAATAGCCAAATCAAGAGAAAGCCTCAAATCCTCAACAAAATGCAGTCCAACAGGATGCTGAATCTTCAAATCCAAAAAATTCAAATTTACCTAAAGAATGGAGGTATGCGCATGGTCACCCGAAGATCTTATCATTGGTGATCCATCACAAGGTATTAAAACTTGTTCCTCTCTACATAATGTTTATGATAATTTATCATTTTTTTCCCAGACTGAACCAAAACATTTTGAGAAAAGCCAAAAATGATGAGTTTTGGATCTTGGCTATGCAAGAAGAGCTAAATCAATTTGAAAGAAACAAGATTTGGGCTTTAGTCCCAAGACCTAAGGAACACTCCATCATCGGCACAAAATAGGTTTTTAGAAATAAAATGGATGAGAATGGAGTAGTTCTTAGGAACAAAACTCGATTGGTAGCCCAAGGTTACAATCAAGAAGAAGGCATCAATTTTGATTAGACTTTTGCTCTAGTGGCTAGGCTTGAAGCCATTAGGATGTTGCTTGCTTTTACATGCTTCAAAAATTTCAAACTCTATCAAATGGATGTAGTAGTGCCTTTTTAAATGATTTTATCTCAGAGGAAGTTTTGTGAAACAATCTCCTGGCTTTGAAAATCTAGATTTTTCAAACCATGTTTACAAACTTACCAAGGCTCTCTATGGTTTAAAGCAAGCACTTAGAGTTTGATATGAAAGGCTAAGCAAATTCTTGATTGAAAATGAGTTTTCCAAAGGAAAAATAGATACAACTCTTTTCATCAAGTCTCAAGAAATGATATGCTAGTTGTACAAATTTATGTAGATGATATAATTTTTTGTGCAACTAACGATTCTCTTTGCAAAGACTTTGCTAAGTGCATGCAAGGAGAATTTTAGACAAGTATGATGGATGAGCTCAACTATTTCCTCGTACTCCAAATTAAAGAAACTCAAGAAATGATCTATATCAATCAAGCTAAATACACGAGGGACATATTGAAGAGGTTCGGCATGCTAAAGACAAACCCATGAGAACACCAATGTGTCCTACAACGAAGGTTGATAAGGATGAAGATGGCATAGCAGTAGATGAAAAGCGTTATAGAGGTATGATCGGATCTCTCTTATATTTAACTGCTAGTCATCTAGATATTATATTTAGTGTTAGCATGTGTGCTAGATTTCAATCAAACCCTAAAGAATCACATGTGACCACTGTTAAACGCATCTTTAGATACTTTTTAGGTACACAAAATCTAGAATTATTTTATCCTAGAAGATTAACCTTTGAGTTATTTAGCTATTAAGATGCTGATTTAGCTGGATGCAAAGTAGATAGAAAAAGTACAAGTGATGTAACACCCCGGTACAGACCCTAGTTGTAGCAACCCGGTTAATAGCGACTAGTCTTACGATCCATCCCAAATCCTAACTTTAGCGACAGTTAGTTGACAAGATCTTAGGTCGCTAGAAGGATGATAACCCTAACTTAGTCCGAAAATCCTAATTTGATCCGAAAACTCCAAAGAGAACAAATGCTCAGAGGTAAAATCCTAATACTCAGAGAAAACTCCTAAGATCCTAAATTAGGTAAATAACATAAAATATTAGATTAAAAATAGAAAATTCTCATAATTAGGATAAAATGACCATTTTACCCCTAGTACAGTTAAAAGTCTTAAAAATTTAAAATTTGACACATGGATACCCTAAATCAGATATTTAAATACAATTAAGTAATAAAAGACAAAATAACATCAAACAATGATCAAAATGCCCTTAGTGGCTGGCCAAATTGGAGTTTGTGCCCAAAATGACTTTTTTGTCTTTTTAAGCTTAAAAATGAGAAAAAGTTGTATAAATTAAATATTATTATGACCCAATATTTTTTATACAAGTAATATATATATAATAATGTAATAATATAAGTCAACCAAAGCAAGCAAATAATTATTTAAAGTTTTTTTTACACAATAAATAAGTCAAAAAGCCAATTCTAGTCAAACTAGCTTAATTTAATTTAAAAGCCTGCACCTATTTAATTAATTGCCATAAAAATTATGATAAATCATGAAAAGAATAAATTAATTATAAATACATTAATATAATAGGTTTTTGTAAGTTTAGATACCAAAAAGATACATAAAATTTATATTTTATGTAATTTTTTTCACAAAATAGTGCCAAAATACAATTTAAAAACCCTAAATTAATACAAATAAAATCTTGAGTCACCCAAGTCTGCCATGGCTGAACCCCACCTCCCAAATTTGATTTATCATTGTCTTAAATAGCACCCACCTCTCACGCAACCAATAGAAATTGAAAAAAATTTAAAATAAAGCTTGGAAAGCAATTATTATGTCTCTAATGCATTTTTATTATGAAAACACAACCAAACACCCTTCTCTACATGTATTTTCTGCTGAGAGGATGAGAGAGAGAGACCTCCAAAATTTATAAGTGTTCTCAAGAGAGAATGAGAGAAGAAGGAAGGAAGAAAGAAGGAGAGGCTAGGGGGAAGCAAGGACAAGGCATTGAAGCTAATACCCTTTCTTTCTCAACCATTTAAGCATCAAAAGAGATAAGTAAACTCTCTAAAACCCTCTGATATTCTGCCATAAGATAACCTTCAATCCATATCTATAAACAACCCTAAGAAAATAAAACAAAGAATAACTCAAAAAGGCGTCGTAGGAGTAGTTTATGGGCTGTTTATGTATGAGCAAGCTTTGCATGTGTTTGCATGTGGGTATTCTTGAGTTTTATGGCTTAAACATGTTCTGGAGTTTTGGTTTATGTGGGTTTATAACATGCATGCAAGGAAACCACAACAATAATGGACACCGCATGAGCAAAGCAACTAAATCCCTAGGTAACCTAATTTTCTGGGCTTACCTACTTTCTGCCACGAATTTTAAAACACCATAACTAAATGTTAAAATATGGACTTGTGACACCCCGTTCCCTGGGCATGTCGGGACATATGTAACTATAAATAAGGAACATATTCTAGCCGAACATTCATAATTATATATGATAATTAATACATCATTAATGGTTTAGAATTTGTTCCGAATACTTAATAATTACAGTTATCCAGAAATTTTAACAAAATTTATATCATGTCCGTGGAAAACTGAACAAAAGATCCAAAAAGAGACGTCCTACATCTTCAAACTGCGTCGTTAGGATTATCTTGTTCCTGCCACACTCCCCCTTCTTCAGAGTCTCATTCTTTAACAAATGTGCCTTCCTCGAAACGTTCTTCTTTTTCACCTGTGGCATAAATGCCATAAGCCGGAGCACAGAAGCAAATTTCCTAAACCGTCTAACAAACTCACGACAAGATATTCTATAATACATATCATATAATACCCAATGCAAAGTTAAGGGAATAGAGATATAGGCTAGTTATTATTTTCAACAGGATGAGCACATATAAGAATTGAAATGTGAGTGCGTAATGCAGATGAATACAATGCAAATGCCTAACCCAGGCTACTTCCAGAACAGTATCATGAATTCCACATCGGGAATTACAGAGTAGACTTGATGGTATATTGACCACTTTAACCTATCCTAGCCTCGTTGCGAATAGTAAATGCGTCACCGGGCGTCATGCCACAACTACTTTACTCAATGGCAACAGCGTGGGGGCGAGCCAACCAGTTTTATCCATCCTTATCAGAGCCGGCAATTCCCACCTTAAGCACTAGGATGCTCGTTAAGCATCAACCCAAAGTCTAATTAGAGCTAGTGACGATCCCATGGTGCCTAAATCCTCCTTTTATAATAAAACCTCCAATTTAATATCACATCTAGCAACCAGGGATGCCCTAGATCCACAATCACTGAATAATTTATTTCCATGTCACCCAACCCAATTATAAATCAACCAATCAAATTTTGAGTAACACCATTACGTTCCCGATCACGACGGCGTATAGCAGACGTTCGGTTCAAGACGTGGCACGACTCAGGACATAACACGGCTCAGGACGTATATAACCCAAAGTCAATCATATCCAACACGATAATCCGAATGGCACCATTACGTTCCCGTACGTTAAGATCCCGTACATCAGCATTCCCGATCACTAAGGTATATAGCGACAGTTTTGCACAAGACGTGATACGGCTCAGGACATAACACGGCTCAGGACGCACATGGCCCAAAGTCTACATATCAATATAATAACCCGAATTGTACCACTACGTTCCCGTACGTTAGGTTCCCGTTCATCAGCGTTCTCGATCACAGCAGCGTATAGCGGCTGTTCGGTTCAAGACGTGGTACGGCTCAGGACATAACACAGCTCAAGACGTATATGGCCCATTGTCAACACCCCCATCAACAAGGACTCTCTAATCATGATATTATTCCAAACCCTCCACCCTTATCCAATAATTTACGCACAAAACCCAACCCATAAGATGCCCAAAGTGTAATGCATTGATGGTTATGGTACAACAACTCGTATCTTGAAGTACAATTTAACAATAGCATGGTATGAAACTAAACATGGCATGACGTACAAACCAATATAGCATAAGGTACAAGTCTTTAAAGCAGAAGGTACAACTCACTAAAGCATAGAATACAATCATGCGAAGCATAACCACAATTTAAGCGACATAAAATCGAATTCACCGGTATGAGTTCATTCTATTAAAAATATCATTTTTATATACTAATTACTCACAAAGTTCATATAAAATTCATGTACTCAAGTCTCATAAGTAAATTCAAACACTTAACAAATTTTACGTACAAGTTTTAATTGCTAGTTTTAAATTTACGACAGCGTTCGGAAATACTTACACAGATTTAATTTTTGATATTTTAACACCAATTAGATAAAAATATTTTCTATAACTTTCATGTTTATCACTAAGGTCAATTCCTAAGGTAAAAAGTTCATTTATTTTGTTTTAGTAAAAACCCTTCAGCACTTTATAGAGAAAATCTTAGAAATTGGGCCTCTGTTGGCCACGGTTTTGGGGCATCAAATCAAGGGCTCTAGGTCAGAATTTTGGTGAGCTTCTAGCTTAAGATTTCATCTACAAGTTTCATGTTTTGAGTTAGGACCCATTATTTGTAAAACGTTTGAGATTTTGGCCAATTTATAAAGAGGGTACAGTCAGCCTAAAACGGGTCTGCAGAGTGTGTTTTTAACAGAGAATGTTTGAAACCTTTGGGGTATCATCCGAAGGTATTTTGGGCTGATTTGTGATCAGCAATTAGTTTGATATGGCAGCTACAAAGTTCATGTTTACCACTTCTTGATTTGGCTTCTAAAACGTTAGGTTTTAGGTCTCTCAAAAATGTGTGACAGAGAGGTCTGTCTGTCACTAAACCTCAACAGTGACTTTGGGAAGTGTTTTGACCCATCAAGACTTCATATTTTTGGTTCCTTTTTGGTGGACAAAAATTTAAATGTATCCTCTACAGGTTTTATGTTTTGACCTAAGCTCGAGTCTCATTCTAACTTAAGGGTTTTAGGTCTGCAACTCAGAGTGGTCAAGATCTGACACTCCTTGGAAAAAATGAGATATCATGAGTTCTACCCAACGAAATCACTTCAAACCAATTTTTTATAAAAGATAACTCAAAAATATAGATCTGGAGACAAAACTAACTTTAATACCATTTTTCTACATTTAGTTATGATTATTTAAAGTCGGTGGTAGAAAATGAATAAGTCCAGAAAATCAGGCTACTTAGGGTTTTGGTTGCTTAGCTTGGATTGTGTGCATTTTTGACATGTTTTCTTTACATGCATGTTATAAAATTACACAAATCAAAACTCCAGAATATGTTTAGGCCATAAAAGTCAAAAATAAAGACATACAAATACATACAAGGCTTACTCATACATGAACAGTCCCTAAATCTCTCCTACGACGCCTTTTTGACTCATTTCTTGTTTTATCTTCTTAGGGTTTGTTATTGAGATAGACTGAGGGTTATCTTGGGGGAGAACATCAGAGGGTTTGAAGGAGTTGCTTACTTGTTTTGAGAGCCTAAGGAATGGTAGATGATCATAGGACTTGGCTTTATGCAAGTTTGGTCTCCAAAGACCTTCCTCCTTATTTCTCTTCCCTTCTTCTTCTTTCTTTTTCTTCTTCTTCTTCTTCTTCTTCTTCTTCTTCTCTAGAACACTTGGAGTATATTTCTGGTGTTTTCCCACTTTCCCCACCGAAAATACTTATAGAGGAGAAGGGGTGTTTGGCTGCATTTTATAGAGAAAGAGTTCGTGGGTTTAATTATGGATGTATAAGTCTTTTTAAAATTTTTCTAATTTGTGATTGGTTGCATGGTGGGTGGTTCTTTTTTTAAGATATTTTGAAATCTGAATTTTGCAGATGGGAAGAGAGAAATTCGGCTAGGGGACTGTTTGGTTGGGTTATGTGCTCAAATTTTGCTTTAATTACTTATTTGGTGGTATTTTGGTGTTACATTGTTCAAGAAAGTATTTTTTAAATTAATTTGATGTATCTTTTTGGTATTCTAACTTACTAAAATGAATTATTTCAGTGTTATTATTATTATCATAATTTATAAAAAATATTGACAACAATTAATTGATTAAATGTAGACAATTAAGCTACTTTAAGTTATTTTGAGTAGATATAACTTTTTGACTTATTTAAGTGTGTAAGAACTTTAATAATGATTTTTTTGCCTTTGTTGGTCTATAATATTATATAATTATGTATATTACATGTATAAAAAGTCTTGGGTCATAATAATACTTAATTTATACAACTTTTTCTCATTTTTAAGATTAAAAAGGCAAAAAAAGTCACTTTTTGGGCACAAACTCCAATGTGGCCGGCCACTAAGGGTATTTTTGTCATTTTTTGATGTTATTTTGTCTTTTATTACTTAATTGTATTTAAATATCTGATTTAGGGTGTCCATGTGTCCACTTTTGGATTTTTAAGACTTTTTGCTGTATTATGAGCAAAATGGTCATTTTACCCTATTTATGAGAATATTTGATTTTTTATTTAATATTTTATGTTATTTACTTAGTTTAAGCTATTCTGAGACTTTTCTAAGTGTTAGGGCTTTACCTCTGAGTATTTGGTCTCTTTTAGGATTTCGAGGTTAAAATTAGGGTTTCGTGTCACTTTAGGTTTCTCGGGCTAATTAGGGCTTCCATTGTTTCTGTAGCAACCTAGGTTCTCATTATCTATCAATTGCTAATACTAGGATTTGGGCTTAGATCATTCCGCGAGTAGTTACAGTCCAGGGTTTTACAACTAGGATTTGGGTCGAATTTTTACAATCTAGGTGGGTACTACTAGAGTCCGGACCGGGGTATTACAATCTACCCCCCTTAAATAAATTTTGTATATAGATAATCTCGTAGTGTTGTTCACACATAAAACCTCATATTGTTGCCAAAGCGAGTTGAAAGCTTGTTATTGTAAGCGGCTTTGACCGAAAATAGGAATTTACTTCAATTTTTTTTTTGCTCACTCTTACATACTTTTGATGGTTCAGAACTGGGTGTTTAGATTGCCCAGGTGAGATGCGGGTCTTGGTTAAGTATAGTAGAGAACATAAGTTGGTGTAAAATTTCCTGAATATTTTTTTTTCCTTGTAGCTACCGATGTGTCGTGGGGTTTAACTTATAGAAAACGAGTGATCTTGGAGAGGAAATCTATCATAACCTGAATGTTGTCATTTCATTGAGGTGACCCATAGTAACTCAAATGTTACTGATGCGATCGTAACGATCCTGGCAACGATGTCCGTAGTCACATGCTTTCATTCCTATTCCAGTCTTTCCAAGTGTCGTGTCGTTTCTCTTAGCTTTTTCCGTTGTTCCCTTGATGTGAAGCTATTGTTCCTAACTGTAGATGACTGATGGCATAGTTCTACTTGTCGGGTCCTTTAAAAAGGTGTTGTCCGTTGAGTAAACCCTTACTTAACCATTCTTGCAGTCGGGGGTCTCAGTCTTTAAAACTTCGTTAAATGCGGACGTTGATGATATTTTAAGTCGTAATGTTAGGGAAAGATTGCCCTATAATTCGAAGAGGTGTTGAGAGGTTCTGTGCATGGTCCTAATCTTTCGTGAAAGCGTTGAAGCCTAATAACGTAATAACCTGACAATCGTTGTCACTCACAGACCTATGGGCAAGGTTTCGAAGATCGATGGACCAAAACACGCATGGAGTTTGATAAGGAGGGTCAGCTCAATTTTTTACTGGTCTCAAAGAATGTAATCGCATAGTAGTGAATAGGTAAGCGTTTAGCTGAGGATGTTGAATGGTACAGGTGCGGGATGTATCTTGTGTTAGCTCGTTTTGGGGTGGAACCCAGATAATTCAAAGATAGGTTGAATTAGGGTAAGGGGTTATAGAAGTTGTTACGGGGGTTTCAGAAAAGAAATTTATAAGGGTGAAGTTGCAGGGTTTTAACGATAGTTTCTGCAAAACTTAGACAACTCCGAGTGCTTTATCATCTAGGGGTTAGTCGACTTTTCGGTGCTTTGATCGTCTATCAGCTATCCTAAGACAGTTTTGAGATTAGGGGATTATCTCAATTCTTAATTATTGTCATGTTTTGGAATCTCGTGAAATTTAGTTTAAGATTATGAGATAGCTTATAATTATGAGATAGTTTATAATGAATTTAACAACGATCACTTGCATTTCATTCAAACACCTAACCTGTACACAGTTCTTAAAAAGTTCACATAGCATTCTCACAACCTTCAAACAAAAAGAAAAAGCACAACGCCTAGCGTATTGAAGCCTAAACAAAAAAATACGGACAGAAGTAACGGACAATTGTCTCGCGTTCCCAACCTGCTTCTTAGATACCGTAGCAGCGCCACCTCACTTCCACATGCCAAAAGCCCTCTGGTCCCATACGAGCCCTATTGATTATGACAACTGGTATTTTCAGGTACATTTTTGGACTATTAAAGTTGATTATCGGGTTGCGTGGGTTGATGATTCCTCTCCTATCCCTTGACTTATGTGTCTGCATCCACTTTGCATCCATCCAGTCCCTTAATAGCCTTTTGAATCCTGGTGGTACCTTCAGACGGTTGGTGGTTTCATCGCATCTTTCCAATACCCTTACCGGACCAATGTATCTTGGAAAAGACTCGGGCTTTTTCCACTTCCACGTCCTTTCGGGGAACACTCTTGCATACACTCACTCTCTCATACGATAGTCTTTGCGGTAGTCCTAGCGACTCCAGTAGAATACTGCATCCGTCGCTTCATCATCATCTGGCTCTAGTGGCGGCGCCTTTAGTGGATTATAAAAGAAGGTGATGGCTCGCTCCTCGTTCTCATTGTCATCCTCAAGTCCCTCCTCATCGTCTACTCCGAAGTCTGCCTCGTCCCCTACTACATCAGGTTCTTCGTTTGCTCCTACTTCCTCAACCTCTTCTTCTCCCTGAGATGGCCACTCGTTCGGAAACATCCATGCTAGTGAGAACACGTCTACCGGGTCTTGCTCTTCAGCGATGTTCTTCCTCTGGGTCCGAGTCCTCTGGTTCTGATGCTACCCATGGTTCCCCAGCCGATTCTGCGTCGGATGCCATCCTAAAGTAAGAAAGATAGAGAAAATCCTAAGGTAAATATTTTAAGTTGTTAAAATTATACGTGATAAATTAATAGTATAGGCACTCTATAGAGTTTCCTATGCTATAGAACTCGCGATCTCCCATTTCCCAAGGCCTGAAGGTTCACTAAACCTAGGCTCTGATACCAACTGTGACACCACGTTCTCCGGGCGTGTCGAGACATATGTAACTATAAATAAGAGACATTCTACCCGAACATTCATAATTATATATGATAATTAATACATCATTAATAGTTATGAATTTGTTCCGAATACTTAATAATTACAGTCATCCAGAAATTTTAACAAAAGTTACATCATGTCCGTGGAAAACTGAACAAAAGATCCAAAAAGAGACGTCCTACGTCTTCAAACTGCGTCGTTGGGATTATCCTGTTCCTGCCACACTCCCCCTTCTTCAGAGTCTCATTCTTTAACAAATGCGCCTTTCTCGAAACGTTCTTCTTCTTCACATGTGGCATTAATACCATGCGCCGGAACTCAGAAGCAAATTCCCTAAACCGTCTAACAAACTCACGACAAGATATTCTATAATACATGTCATATAATACCCAATGCAAAGTTAAGGGAACAGAGATATAGGCTAGTTATTATTTTCAACAGGATGAGCACATATAAGAACCGAAATATGAGTGCGAGATGCAAATGAATGCAATGCGAATGCCTAACCCAGGCTACTTCCAGAACAATATCATGAATTCCACGCTGGGAATTAGAGAGTAGACTTGATGGTATATTGATCACTTTAACCTATCCTAACCTCGTTGTGAATAGTAAATGCGTCACCGGGCGTCATGCCACAGCTGGTTTACTCAATGGCAACGGCGTGGGGGCGAGCCAACCAGTTTCATCCATCCTTATCCGAGCCGACAATCCCCACCTTAAGCACCAGGATGCTCGTTAAGCGTCAACCTAAAGTCTAATTAGAGCTAGTGATGATCCCATGGTGCCTAAATCCTCCTTTTATAATAAAACCTCCAATTTAATATCACATTTGGCAACCGGGGATGCCCTAGATCCACAACTACTGAATAATTAATTTCCATGTCACCCAATCCAATTATAAATCAACCAATCAAATTTCGAGTAACACCATTATGTTCCGGTACGTTAAGCTCCCGTACACCAACGTTCCCGATCTAGACGACGTATAGCGGACGTTCGGCTCAAGACGTGGCACGACTCAGGACATAACACGGCTCAGGACATATATAATCCAATGTTAATCATCTCCAACACAATAATCCGAATGGCACCATTACGTTCCCGTATGTTAAGCTCCCGTACATCAGCGTTCTCGATCACTACGGCATATAGCGGCAGTTCGGCTCAAGACGTGATACGGCTCAGGACATAACACGACTCAGGACGCACATGGCCCAAAGTCTACATATCAATATAATAACCCGAATGGCACCACTACGTTCCCATACGTTAGGTTCCCGTTCATCAGCGTTCCCGATCACAGCAGCGTATAGCGGCTATTCGGCTCAAGACGTGATACGGCTCAGGACATAACATGGCTCAAGACGTATATGGCCCATTGTCAACACCCCCATCAACAAGGACTCTCTAATCATGATATTATTCCA
>JAUMHN010434442.1:0-11968 GCA_032360265.1 Heliamphora ciliata
TCCTTGCTCGTTTTAGCATGTAGGATTCTAAGAAAGGGTTTCTCCCTTTCAGGCATGGAATCACTCTATCCAAGGATTAGTGTCCAAAGACACTTGATGAGATAGAGAAGATGAAGGCGGTTCCTTATGTTTTGACAGTAGGAAGCTTCATGTATGCTATGCTTTGCACTAGACCCGACATCTGCTTTGTCGTTGGTATGGTTACCAGATATCAGTCTAATCCAAGGTAGGAGTATTAGACTACGGTAAAGAATGTAATCAAGCACCTGAAAAGAATTAAAGATTATAGCTTAGTTTACCAGGCAGATAGTCTAGTATCTTTATGGTACGCAGACTCAGATTTTTAGTTAGACATAGGGCGTACATCAGGAGACAACCTTGCAGATCCTTTACAAATAGTTTACCGGCTAAGACTTTTGATAGTCGTGTAGAGGGCAAGAGAGTCAAATGTATAGCAGCATGATTTTGAGTATAAGTAGGAGATTATTTAAGTTAGTATACTGAAAATCATATTTTTAGCATTTAATTTTATTTTAATAAAATTATTTTTTTATTTTATGAGAATCTTTATGAGCAATGTATGCATATCATTTCTTTGTTATGTATGGATGTCCAATATTCTGTGTAGTATTTAATCTGGTGTGTAGAATACGGCTTACACACAGAAGACCAGATTTTAGGTTATTATAGAATATAAGTTTTATATTCACAGTTTAGATGAAAATGGACAAACTATTGGTACGACTGTGGCACAGAATTTTAGTAGATTTGTTTTGGTTATGGGAAACAGATAATAGCATCGTCTATTGTTTCGACTCTCTGTGCCAGTACACTTTGTGTGTATTGAACGGGACATTTGGGTTAATTAATTTAGTACTGACTACTGATTATATAAATGAATTCACACCTCAAGATTATTATGAATAGTGTTTATCCTCTTAATCCTGAAATAATTATTGATTTGCATATATTTAATATTCGTTGTTTTGATTCATTAGATGGTGCGATCTTATATGGGTCTATATTCCCGGTGAGTTGGATAGCGGTATTATTTATATGTCAAATATTAACTATTGACAGAATCCACGTCTCGAAGATTGGGATTGACGATACCCCTTAAGGATGCTTATAAATTTTGAACTGGCCAAACCCTGCATGTGGATTTAATTACCTGGCGGTCAAATAAGTTTAGCGGAAGGTCTTTAGGAATATCAAGATGCCGATTAAATTAAATTGTCAGTAATTAAATTTAATTAGCGGGTATCGAGAATCTTAATATGGGGAGAAATGATAAGCATTTAATAACAGGAGCTCAATGCAAGAAGGTTTTGAGATTATGGGTCAGAATGCAATTATAGTCTTTAGTAGTGTGAACTGTAATTCAGTATTTTATAAAAATTGTAAAAATCGCTGCTTATTTTCCATAATTGCAAAAACCGCTGGTAGGTGTTTGTGTTCTACTAGAAATCTAACTCATAATTACTCTCCAGGTCCCTGCTGTAACCTTATATATACGCGGGTAGGCTGAACCAGTTTGAGATTGATAGTTCATATATCATATATCAGAGATATCATATTTTGTCTTTCAAGACGAAAGATAGTGGGATTCTGCCGGTACATGTTATCAGAGGGTAGCCCACACTACGTTCGAGAATCGCGTAAGGAAATACAGTGGAAGATCTTACTAGAGTTTCAACTCGGAATCAAGTCGTAGTTGAAGATTAGATCTACAAGAGATATTCTTCTAAATTAACTTTGGTTGCACGGGTTTTATTTTGATCGTTCTTTGTCAAAAGTTTTATGTGGAGCCCGTTTCGGCGTTTGCCCGTCCAGTTAATTTTTTACCGAAAATCGTTTTACAAAAATAATAATCTTGACAGTTTTACCTCCAACATCCCGAACTATTGAAATGTGGATTCCATCAATAATTAATATTCACCATATAATTAATATTGCTATCCAACTCACCGGCAATATAGACCCATATAAGATCGCACCCTTTAATGAATCAAAACAACGAATATTAAATATACGTAAATTAATCATTATTTCAGGATTAAGAGCATAAACACTCTCATAATAATCTTGGCGTGTGAATTAATTTATATAGTTAGTATAAAATTAATTACTCCAATGTGTTCCGTTCAATACACACAAAGTGTACTAGTACAGAGAGTCGGGATAATAGACAACGCTATTATCTATTTTTCGTAATCAAGACAGGCCTACTAAAACTCTGTGTTATAGTCGTACCAATGGCATGTTCATTTCTATCTAAATGTGAACAAAAACCTATATTCTATAAGAATTTAAATTCTGGTCTTCTGCGTACAAGTCGTACTTTACACACCAGATTAAATACTGTATAGAATAGAAGACATCCATGCATAATATTATGAAATGATATTGCATACATTACTCATTAAGATTCTCATAAAATAAAAAATTAATTTTATTAAAATAAAATTAAATACTAAAACCAAAATAAAATCCATAATTTTCAGTATACAACCATGACAATAAATTCATGAGTTGAGTTTGGAAGTTAAATTTTAAAATACAGATTTACAGATAAATCTTCGGGCTGGTGAGTGCTTAAGCGGAGGCAAGGGCTCGCTCGAGCCAAGACATGGTAGTGTGTTCGGGGGTGTTACTAGAGTGTGACCGCTCGAGCGAGGTCCTAGGCCAGGCCGCTCTAGCGGTGAGGGTTGTTTAGGAAATGAAATTTTGAGATAAAAAACATATAATTTTACAAGAATTCCTATTCAATTGGTCTTTGATTCGAGATAACGGGTTTAACTCACGTGCTCAGGGGTTAGGGGTGTGACAGTTACTTAGTAAAGGTTTTATTCACCTAAGCACGTTGTCGTGGGGTGCACCAGCATTGTTTGCCAAGAAGAAGGACCAAACTCTACAAGTTTACATCGACTATCGATAGTTGAACACGATAACAATCAAGAACCAATATCCCTTACCTCGTATAGACGACCTTTTCGACTAGCTCCGAGGGTCAGCCTGCTTCACTAAGATCGATCTTTGATCAGGTTATCACCAGCTCCGAGTTAACGACGACGACATTTCAATGACAACTTTCAAGACACGATACAGGCACTATGAGTTGGTGGTTATGCCCTTTAGACTAATCAACGCCCCAGAAGTCTTTATGAGCCTAATGAACAAGCTTTTTCAACCTTACCTCGATTAGTTCATATTAATCTTTATAGACGATGTGATGCCCCATCTTTTGAGCACGTCGGGACATACATAAGTATAAATAAAAAAATATTCTAACCATTCATTCATATTTACATATCATAAATAATCTGTCATTAAGAGTTTCGAACAGTTCAAAAGTACAACCATTTACAATTTCACAATGGATTTACAAAAATTTCAATAGATACTTGGAAACTGAACAAAATGAACAAAAAGGAAAAACTTAAATCTTCAACAAGCATCGTCGGGGTCCTCTTGCTCCTAGAACTCACCTTGGTACTCGTAGCCTTGCTCTTCTTCAGGGATTTCTTCTTCAAAAATTTCTTCTGCCTCGCCTGTGGTATAAATGTCATGAGCTAAAGCCGAGTAGAAAACACTCTAAATCTTCTAACCAATCTCACGGTACAAAATATTTCATAACGCATATCATTTAACACTCAGTACATTTTTAAGTCAAGGAGATAAACAAATTTAACCATTATAACATGACAAGCAGATATATGAATAAACATGCAAGTATGTGATGCCATGAATGCAATGCAAATGCCCAACCCAACAAACACCCAGAATCATAACATGGAGTCCACGTCGAGAATTTTTAGAATAGACTTTATGGGCAATTGATCACCAAACCTATCCTCAGGCCTCGTTGCAAATAGTAAATCCATCGCTGGGCTTCATGCCATAGCTTTTTTACAGCAAAATGGCAACGACGTGGTGGCGAGCCATTAACATCCTTATCTTTCAGCTAGCAAAATGATAACCATGTGCAAAACCAATAATCCCACCTTAAGATCCGGGATATTCGCTTAGTGTCAACCCAAAGTCAAAGTTACCAGAAATAGAATGCTAGCAACGAACCCATGGTGCCCAACAAGTTCCATGATAAACAATCTCCACATACTGGTGATGTACCTAAGATGTAAACAGGGAATACATTCCAAAACATTTACAAAATCGGTAACTAGGGACGCTCTAGACTCAGAACCGAGAAATAGAGCAACTCCAACATATCCCAACCCACAACGGTTTATACAGAATAGACTTCGATATGCCCGGATGCAAGTGTGATAATACCCATGGTGTACAATATGCACCTCTAGTACAACTATCAATTGCATGAATTTAAACTAAGCATGGCATAGCATAAGGTACAACTCACTAAAGCACTAAGTATCAGTATATGAAGTATAAGTTACTACTCTCAAGACATTGTTCAAATTTAATAGCATGAGTTATGATCATCTTGTATTCATTCTAAAACATTAATCATCAATTTCAAATCAATTAAGACACAAACTTTAAGTCTCACAATAAGGATACTCAACCACACACTAAACAATTTTAAATGCCAACTTTCAAGTGTTAATTTAAAAAGGATAACACGGTTTTGGGGTTTATAGACTTGGAATTAAGCTCTGATTTTTAGACGCCATTTAGATAAAGCTATTTTCTACAACTTTTATGCTTAACACTAAGATCAGATCCTAAGAAAAATAGGTGAATAATTTCTTACAAGTGAAAGTGGTTCAGCAATTGACAGAGAAAAGTACAGAAACAATGCCTCAGTTGGTCTTAGTTTTGAGGTATCAAATCAAGTCCTACAAGTCTAATGTTTGGATATGTTCTGGTTTAATATGTCCCCTAAAAGTCTCAAGAATAGTACTATGGGTAGTTATGTGAAACAAATTAGAGATATAAGCCACCATGTAAAATAGGTTCAGTCAGCCATAAAACACATAACAGAATCTATTTAAAACAAAAGATTTAAAAATAGTTTAAGGGATTATCTGGGGGTATCTAAGTCTGATTGTTAGATAATAAATAGTTCAATATGTTACCTATATTTTTCATGTAAACCACGTTTGGAGTAGATCACTAAAAATATGAGTTTTTGGTAGCACAAAAACAGGTGACAGAAGGTTCTGTTACTCATAGATCCACAATAGTAACTTTCAGATGTGTTTTGGACCTATCCAATCTCAATCTTTTAGGCTCCTTTTTGGTGTACGAAAATATATACATATTATCTATAACTTTTATGTTTTGAACTAAGCTCAGAGCTCGTTTTAAACAAGGATTTTTAGAACTGCAATATTAGCTGGTCTGAAACTAACACACTTCGGTAAAAATGTTATATCTCAAGTTCTACTCATTAAATTTAGTTCAAACCACTTTTGTATGAAAGATACTATCAAAACCTAGGTCTGGATATAAAGAACACACTTAGATCATTTGGTTATATTTAGTTGTGATATTTCAAAGTTTGGAATAGAAAGCTCAAAATGCTCAAAAATCAGGCCTACATGAGTTCTAGCCTCCTAGCTCATTGTGTGTCAACATATGGTCCTTATTCTTTGTATGCATATATTTTAGACTCAACGATCATAGTTCCAAAACTTATAGAAGTCACACATCTCATGAATACAAACATATCAACACATTTCCTATCATAAAAATCATAAACAACCCCTAGTTTTCTCACTACAATGCCTTTTTTATCCATTTTCAGTTCTTGATCTTGGATGTGTTTTAAGAAATGAGTTGAGGGAGATTTTTTTGTGAGATTAATAAAGGGTTTTAGAGATTTACTTACTTGTTTGAGGTCCTAATGAATGGAGAATGGCCTAGGAGCTTGGCTTTATGCAACCTTGGTCTCCAAAGACCTTTCTTTCGTGGACCATCTTTCTTCTTCTTCTTCTTTCTTCTCTCAAACTTGTAGAACTCCTCAAGAACACTCAAGATTTGGTTCTCTCCAACACTTGGACAAATGGTACATAGGAGAATGGAGGTGTTTGGTCTTGTATATATAGGCAAAATGGGTGATGGGTTTAATAATTAAGGTGTTAGTCTTCTTTTTAAATTTTAATTCATGATTGGTTGCATGGGGTGGCAAGGTCACATTAGAGACTTACATATTCAGATTTGGCAGCAAGGGAATTTGGCTAACTCAATTTGGGGAAGAAAAATTTAGACTTTGCATTAATTTGGGGTTTAAACTAGGTATTGGTGCCAAATTGTGCAAGAAAACTCTTTACAAATTAATTTGGTGTATTTTTTTGTTGTCCCTACCTACTAAAATTTATTATTTTAGTAATTTTATTATTAATTTAGTATTTTCATGAATTATTATAATTTTTATAGCAATTGATTAAATAAGTGTAGGTTTTTAAGTCAAATTAAGCTAGTTTGACAAGATGTGATTTTTTAACTTATTTTAGTGTGTAAGAATTTCAATAATGATTTGTTTACTTTTGTTAGCCTATATTATTATATTATTATAAATATTACTTGTTTAAATAATCTTAGATCATAATAATACTTGATTTGTACAACTTTTTCTCATTTTTGAGCTAAAAAGACAAAAAGTCATTTTTTGGTCAAAAACTCCATTGTGGATGGTCACTAGGGACATGTTTTATGTTATTTTGTCTTTTGTTACTTAATTGTATTTAAATCTTTGATTTAGGGTGTCTATGTGTCACAATTTGAGTTTTTAAGAATTTTTTGGTATACCAGGGTCAAGATGGTTATTTTACCCTAATTAGGAGAAATTTTGGTTTTTAATCTAACATTTTATATTATTTAATTAATTGAGGATGTTGGGTGTCTTCTCTGAGTATTGGGATTTTGCTTCTTGAGTATTAGGTCTTTTTAGGGTTTTTAGATCGAATTAAGGTTTCGGATTGAGTTAGGGTTTTTGATCTTCTAGCGACCTAAGTTTTTGTTGGCTAACCGTCACTAATACTAGGGGTTGAGTCAGGTCGTTACAATCTATCCCCCTAAAAATAAATTTCATCCTCGAAATTTCGTATCGTACCTTAATTCGTGAACAGCGGGGGATAACTTGCCCTCATTGTTTTCTCTCATTCCAAGGTTGATTCTTCAATCCCGTTGTGCCTCCAAAGAACTCGAACGAGCAAAATGGTCTTCCCTTGGAGAATCTTGTCACATCGATCGATTATCCTTACTGATTGTTCCTCGAATGTAGCATCCTCATCAACATGGAGTTCCTCCTGGTCTAGAACGTGGGTAGGATCAAGTTTGTACTTTCTCAGCATCGACACATGAAAAACGTTGTGAACATTGGCGAGCTGTGGTGGTACAGCTCAGCGGTATGCTACTTACCCAACCTTAGCCAAAATCTCGAACGACCCAATGTATCTTGGAGCTAGCTTCCCTTTTTAGCCAAAACATATGATTCGTCGTTGTGGTTGAATCTTCAAAAATACATGATCTCCTACTTCTAACTGTAGCGGTCCTCGTCGCTAGTTAATGTAGCTCTTCTGTCTGCTTTGAGCGGTGGCTATCCATTGCTGGATTAGTTGGATCTTTTCGGTAGTCTCTTGCACAAGTTCAGGACCAAAAAGTGTGTTTTCTCCTACTTCAGTCCAACAAATCGACGATCGACTCGATCTTCCGTAGAGAGCTTCATATGACGACATGCCAATGCTAGGTTGATAGCTGTTGTTATAGGTGAACTCAACCAATGGTAAGCGCATTTTTCTACAAGTGTTCTGTTTTCCCGCAACGATGTAACACATCTAGGCTAGCATATATCTCAGAGTTTACGAATATGAGCGTATCTTTGATCGTTGACGAATCTTCTTTTCTAGCCCGTAAAGTGCAACTTTTAATTCATTGTTCCCTTGTTGGTCAGGCTGCACCATTGTTTTCAAACCACTCTTTCTTGGTTGAAGTCGTCTCGCTTCATGTTCATAGTTATGCATCTACTGTCGGTTGTTGTAGTTTCTTCTCCTTGGGGTTAATCGAAAATGTTGTCTAGTCGTGGTAATTGGATATCGACTCTTGTTCGTCACCTTGTTCAGCTGTCGATAGTCCATGTAGAGCCTTAAGGTTTCGTTAGCAAACAATGTTGGTGCATCCCATGGTGGAGTGTTTGGGCAAATGAATCCTTTATTAAGCAGCTTTTGTAACTGTTCTTTTAACTCCTTCGGTTTGGCAGGAGCCATCCTATGTGCTATGGTCAAAATCGGTGCAGTGATTGGTTAGAGTTCAATAAAAACTCGATTTCTTGATGCAGTGGGAGTGCAGGCAATTCCTTTGGAATAGGTCCTTGTATTTACATATAACCTGTGGTAACGTGGTGACTGATAGGGTGTTTGTACTGGCGAGCATATAGATTAATCTTCCCATAAAATCAATTGATTCGTATGCCTTCACGCTAACAGGTATAAGAGTATCACATCATTTTCCTTGGATTAGTACACTGGTTTCATCTTCTGTATGCGCCCAGATCTTCTTCTAATGGTAGTTGAGGATGGCTTAATGTCCGAGGAGCGAATAAATGCCAAGAATTATGTTGTAACTTATAAGATTTATGACTCGCAAGTCATATGACATTGGGGGTGTCGATCACTCTTCATATCCCATAAACGGAATCTATTTTGTACGACTACAAACATTGGCTTGCTGGTTAAATTCTCATCAGACTCCAAACGTTTATGGTCATGGTCAAAATTCTTTGTTTAATGGCGGTGATGGCAGAATCCAAATTCTAACTTCTTGATGAGAAAAGTCAGCATGAATATCGATGTGCGTGGACATACTTCCTTCGCTTGCACAGTAAGTCGGATGTCTTAAGCTTGACGTTGTTCCTCGTCTTCCGTATTCCTACCGACGATATGAACTCTTTGTTCCTCAGTTCTTCGGATGGGTGGGTCGACTAAGAGTTAGCCTGGAGAAGTTTAACTTATGTCGTGTAAGTTCCTAGGTGCAAAGTGTCGTCTCTAACTGTAGATCGTTGATGACATAGTTTTATCTGTTGAAGCCTTTGAATGAGACATTGTTGGTTGAATAAGCCCTTATTTATCCATTTCGGTAGCTGGGGTCTCGACCTTTAAAACTTGCTAATGCGGACGTTGGCAGACATTCTAAGCCGTGACACCAAGAAGAAATCTGCTTCATGTTTTGAAAAGGTGTTAGGAGGTTCTCGTGCATCGCCCTAGTTATCTGTGAAAACGCTAAATCCTAATAATGTAATATCCTGATGACTATCGTTGCTCACTGGTCTACTAGGTAAGGGTTTGAAGGTCAATCGAGGCTCATGAAAACATGCATGGGGTTAAATAAGGATGGTTTGTTCAAATTTTACTGGTATCAAAGGAAGCGATCGTAGAGCGACGAGTGGTTAAACATTTAGCCAAGGATTTTGAATGACATACTAGGCTACACAAAGCATAGCTGGGGATAAAGCAGTTAAGAGAAGGTGAACAAGTTCTTCACTGAGGTTCACTGGGAAAATTCTAAGATGGTTCAAAAGATGGATTAGGAGAGGGCAAGAGGTCATGGTTAAAACAATTATTTTTGACCCGAATCGAGAGGTCGTTTGAGGATCAAGCGCACGTAAGATAAGGGATTAATTACAAACAATCAATATTCAAAAAAGTGTTATCGGGACCAATCTTCTATAATCAGGTCTTGACAAAGAGATGATAAGCAATGAGTAGCCAAACCAGATATTTATCTTGAAGTTACGTCGGCCTAACGTACTTTAATTCAAGCATCCAAGTCTACTTCCCTGATAAGGATTTTAAGAGTGTACAAAGAATTCACAAAATCATTGTAATAGATTGTTGTATTAGGATCAAAAGAAAATGAACAATGGCAAAAGATCTTATCAATGTCGGATGTTCAGAACAAAGAATTGATGTCGAGCTCTACGGAAGGAGAGTTAGTTCAAGGATGATGACTTGTATTGAAGGAGAATCAAATGCGAATATTGGTCATCATCTAAACATGGATCAACAATAAAAACTCAAAGATAAAGGTATTTTCTAGAATGGAATTCCCGATAGGGTTACCAATGAGACTTAGGTGCAGAAGGGTTATCGACGAATGATACTGAACAGCATTGTTGAGGACCGGTGTTATTAGAAGGAAGGATATGTAAGAACTTCAACTGGGTGCAAAAGTTAATACAAAGGCTTGTGGTAAACGAGAAAAGAGATTATAAGAATGAAGTTGTAGGGTTCTAACAGTGGCTCTCGATATAATATCTGAAACTTCTCCTAGTGCGTACTCTCGTCTACCCCCTTAAAATAAATAACTCGTTGCATGCATCTTCGGTCTTTGATCTCAATGTCCAAACTCGTTCTTTGCGTGTAGATTCTTGGCTGCTTTCAAACCCGATAGCATCCTAACACAACTCGTTATAGGACTTAGACATAGCAGATTTTAGTTCCTATAATGTATAGATGATAATCATAATTAATATAACGCATCCTACAGAACTCTTACACGTTAGAACGCATGGTTTTCCATAACCCAAGGCTTGAAGGTTCACTAAACCTAGGCTATGATACTAAACTATGACGCCTTGTCTTCCGGGCATGTCAGGACATACATAAATATAAATAAAGGAATATTCTAGCCATTCATTCATATTTATATATCATAAATATTCTGTCATTAAGAGTTCTGAACAATTCAAAAGTACAAGCGTTTACAGTTTCACAATGGATTTACAAAAATTTCAATAGGTGCTGGGAAACTGAACAAAATGAACAAAAAGAGAAGACTTGAATCTTCAACAAGCATCATCGGGGTCTCCTTGTTCTTGGAACTCACCCAGATACTCGTAGCCTTCCTGTTCTTTGGGGATTTCTTCTTCAAATGTTTCTTCTACCTCACCTGTGGCATAAATGCCATGGGCCAAAGGCTAGTAGAAAACACTCTAAACCTTCTAACCAATCTCACGGTACAAAATATTTCACAACGCATATTATTTAACACTTAGTACATTTTAAAGTCAAGGAGACAAATAAATTTGACAATTATAACATGACAAGCAGATATATGAATAAACATGCAAGTATGTGATGCCATGGATGCAATGCTAATGCCCAACCCAACAAACACCCAGAATCATAACATGGATTCGACGCTGGAAATTTCCAGAGTAGACTTTATGGGCAATTGATCACCAATCCTAACCTTAAGCCTCATTGCAAATAGTAAATCTATCGTTGAGCTTCATGCCATAGCTATTTTATAGTGAAATGACAATGGCATGGGGGCGAGCCATTAACATCCTTATCCTCTGGCCAGCAAAATGATAACCATGTGCAAAACAATAATCCCACCTAAAGATCCGAGATGCTCACTTGGTGTCAACCCAAAGCCTAATTTACCAGAGATTGAATGCTAGCAACAAACCCATTGTGCCCAATAAGTTCAATGGTAAATAATCTCCATACACCGGGGACGTACGTAGGGTGTACACAGAGAATACATCCCAAATCATTTACAAAATCGGCAACCAGGGATGACGTAGACTCAGAACCGAGAAATAGAGCAACTCCAACATATCCCAACCCACAATGGTTTATACAGAATAGACTCCGATATGCCAAGGTGCAAGTGTGATAATGCCCATGATGTACAATATGCACCTCAAGTACAACTACAAATAGCACCAGATGTCTGTTATGCCGTTGGCATGGTAAGCAGATATCAGTCTAATCTAGGGGAAGAGCACTGGACTGCGGTTAAGATTATACTCAAGTACTTGAAAAGGACTAGGGAGTATATGTTAGTGTACTAGGCTGATAGTCTTATACCTCTTGGGTATACTGATTCAGATTTCCAAGCAGATAGAGATTCTAAGAAGTCCACCTCTGGCTATGTGTTTACCCTGGGAGGTGGAGCGATCGGTTGGAAGAGCGTGAAGCAGTCTTGTATTGCTGACTCTACCATGGAAGCTGAATACGTTGCAGCTTCGGATGCAGCT
>JAUMHN010434452.1:0-11967 GCA_032360265.1 Heliamphora ciliata
GTTTCTTGAAGGTATATTTAATCATAAAATATCATATTATTTTATTATTTTTCATGAAAATTGCACAACGTCGTTTTCTACGATCATGACGTCGTTCATTGAACCTTTTCCGCTGCGCGGCTCTAACAGTTATGGGACCTAAAAACCCATGTCTTTCATTTTGGCTTAGAGAAGCTATGCCCCACTATAGAGGAGTTTGCTACCATTTTGGACTTGTCTCCGTAGAGTTCCGTTGTTATTTTGACTATCTTCCTTTTTCTCTCTTCAGCAGGTGATGCAATTCTATAGCCTATCTAGGATGGAAGCTTCTCTTCTAACATCGGATAACTGTCTTGACATTTCTTAGATTATTGAGAGGTTTTGTCCTACCGGCGATCTTAATGATCACGACTTTTAGCTACGGCGCCGTTATGCTTTGTGTTTCTGCCACTTGGCTTAATTCCTTCTCGTTCCTTCTGATGGACAAGTTAGCTACATGCTAGTAGACATGGCATGCCAAATGTGATTGGGAAAAGACTTTGTCCCACTGGTTTTGGATGCTGTTCATCGCAGCGAGACTACTACGTTTGCTGGCAGCCCCTTGCTTCTTTAGGTAAACTCAACACCTTTTACATTGTCTGCCAAAAACACACTGCCCATGATAGTTGCCTCCCACTTGCCGTTTCATCCACCCTCGAGCCCTTATCGAGGGCCTCTTGCTGCGCCATCAAGGGGGTCCGTTTCACCTTAACTCAACCATGACAGGTGCATTTATGCCAAACTGTACCCAAAATTCTTGTACGCTCATATTTTGTCATATACCTTGATATCCTCTGAAGTCGCCCTCTCAGCTCCCCGGTTGGTCCCCTTCTACCCCTTCATCTAGTTCAGGTTCGGGCTCTAAGGGCTCATCATCATACCCTCTGCTCATCTCGTAATCCTCGTTGGCCAATCTGAGACCTCCTTTCAATCTATTTTATTTCTTTACACAGCTATCCTCTTACTGCTTTCCCTTGCCTTTTTGCAGATCTGGCTGATGGAGAAGGTGAACCGTATGCAGAAACCTCCCACGGATAAGTACAGTGCTGCAACTCTCCTTTACCGCCCTTACTACCAAATATGCAGCACCAAGGCATCTTGACGGCAATACTTCTCTTTCTTGACAAGCCCAGACATCACTTGGCAGTGTCATTCGTGGCGAATCCCTACCATGATCTCGACCACTATGGATCACCTCGACGTTTTACTAATCGGGTTATGACTGTCCACCTTTTACTATCCCTATCGGATCATGCTGCAGTTTCATCAGAGACAGATTATCTTCCACGGTGTCTGAGGCCGTTTATTTTCATCCCTACTGCGGGCCCCATTCTTAGCATTATATTAGGAGGCTTAGCTATCTCATTCATTGATGGAGATGCATGAGTTGCCGTGTCTTGAGCTTTTTGACGAGTACAAGATATAGCAGATGCATGATAGGGAGAAGAGAGATAAAGAAGAGGGGAAATAGGCAACAAAGAGGAGAAAGATCTGAGGCATCCTGCTTTGTTATAAAGATTTCATAGTTTTTCTTTTTATTTGGTTTGTAGAGTTTGGGAATTGCGCGCCCTCCTTTTGTTTTCAAAACTTTGTACCCGAAGCTAAAGTAATGAAAATCCCACATTATGTTTAAGAAGGCCCAAAATTATCGGAAGTTTTTTTATTCTTGTAATTAAATGACTTTATTATCAAAATCCAGAAATAAAGTTGCATTGGTCTTACTCAGATTCAAAGATAGTTTAAAAAATGAAGAATGTGGCCAGACTTCTTAAAAGAAGCTGCCTACGTATCCTAAGAAAGTGGAATCAGACCTTCACATAGTTCGGGCTTAGTTTACTCTCGAGTATTGACACTCTCCTTTTATGATGCCCTGACTTTTGCCAAGGTCGCCCTTTCAAGTTTTTGACCTTGCGAGCTGCTCTAACTTTTACTTGAGCCACCATTTTGATTTTTAACTTAGCGAGCTTTTATTTTATCTCTATTTTTTTTAAGGGTATTACTTTTTGAGCTGATCAAGGTTGACTGGAGTGGAGAACACATTGCCATCCAAATCCATGATGATGACTACACCACTGGTCATGATGATTTTGATCAGAAATGGTCCAGACCAGTTTAGCTTGAACTTGCCCCTTGGGTCGAAAATGGGAGCTCTAATTTTCTTAAGAACCAGTTCTCCTTCTCTGAGATCCCGGGTCTTGACTTTCTTGTTGAATGCTCAAGTTATCATCTTTTGGTATCCTTATATATGAAACAGAGCCTGTACCCTTCTTTCATCAAATAAAAGCAACTCTTCCATTCAGTTCCTCTGCCATTCTGCTTTTGAAATACTAACCTCAGCCACTACTCTTAGCGAAGGGATTTTCACCTCAATGGGAAGTACAGCTTCCATCCCGTACAATAAAGAATATGGCGTGGTTCCTGCCGAAGCCCTAATGAATGTCTTGTATCCCCAGAGTGCAAATGGTAAATGTTCCAGCCAATCCTTATGTGAGCTAATCATCTTTTGCAAAATCTTCTCGACATTCTTGTTCGCTACCTCGACTACTCCATTAGTCTATGGCCAATATGGTGATGACTTGTGGGCAACTATCTAGTATTCTTCAAAAGGGTCCAAGACCTCACCCTGGAAGTGTGAGCCATTGTCCGAAATAATCTCATGAGGGACCCCAAACTGGCAAATGATGTTTTCTTGATAAACTTAGCAACATGTGAAGCTCTCAAGACCGAGTAGGAGGCTGCTTCCACTCACTTGGTAAAATAATTAATGTCCACTAAAATAAACTTATGCCCATTTGACGCCTTCGGTGTTACCCTGCCAATCACATCCATGTCCCAAACTAAAAATGGCCATGGCGACATCAAGTTATACAGTTGAGATGGGGAAATGTGCATATGATTTTTATGAATCTAACACTTATGGCACCTTCGCACGAACTGTATATAATCTATCTCCATTGTCATCCAAAAGTATCCTTATCGTAGGATCTTCTTGGCTAACATGTTTCCACTCATGCGAGGTCCACAGACTCTCGCATGCATCTCTTTCATCAGCTCTTAGCCTTCTTCAGTGCTGACACGCAGCTTATTGACTTTAGAATGTCCTCGTTTGTACAATCTTCCCTTGTAAATGACAAATTGTGTAGATAATCGTCGTATCGCTCTTTTGTCCTACTTGCTAGCAAACTTGGGATATTCTCCTTTCTCCACGAAGTTCTGAATGTCAAAATACCACAGAAGTTTATCGATGCTCTCCTCGATCACTGTCGTCGTCTTGTATGCCAGCTTTCTCTTCTGTTCAATTATTAACGGCCTCATTCTGACCCCGGATGGTATATCAATTATTGATGCAAGGGTAGCCAATGCGTCAGCAAACTCGTTTTGCAGTCTTAGCACTTAGGTGAAGATTACTGATTCAAAACATGGTATCAGCTTCTCCAGCTCTTGATGGTAGAGAATTAATGTTAAGTCCTTAACCTTCCATTCTTCTCTTGCCTGTGAGACCACCAGTGCCAAGTCTCCGATGACTTCTAGTTTATTTGCCCCTAGTTCTAAGGCTGCCTCCAATCCAACTAAGCATGCTTCATATTCAGCTTAATTGTTGGTAACTTCAAAACTAAGCTTGAGAGACAAAAGAGCATGTGATTCGTCAAGAGTGACAAAAAGAACTCGTATTCCATAACCATACTGATTGGATGCACCATTAAAATACAAAATTCACTTGTCATTTCTAACTTCCATCAATTGTTCGTCAAGAAACTGGAATTCTGTGTCTTCACCTCCTTAGACTGGTTGGTCGGCTAGAAACTCTACTACTGCTCTTCCTTTGACTGACTTTCGGGTGACATACTTAAGGTCAAATTCTGATAATAGCAACAACCAACGAGCCAGCCTTCCCATCAGTGTCGGCTTCTCAAACAAGTATACAACAGGTTCATTCGAGAAATTATGTTCACTATGAAAGACATCATATAATGCCTCATTTTTGGAAAGTCCAAACCAAAGCCCAGTATGTCTTTTCCAGCAGTGTGTAACGTATTTCTAACCTCGTTATTTTCTTACTTAAGTAGTAGACCGCATTTTCAATTCCAATTTCTCCTTCTTATGCCATCATACATCCCATAGCTGAATCAGTTACTGACAAATAGAGGATCTGTGGCTTATCAGGTTTGGGAGGAGCTAGAACAGGTGGATTTTGCAAGTATTATCGCACAGCTTCGAAGACGTCTTGGCATTTCTGATACCATTCGAACTTGACTCCTTTCATTAGGAGGCGAAATAGCAGCTCACATGTAGTTGTCAATCTTGCGATGAATCAACTGATGAACTGTATCTTACCCAGGAAGTCCCTAACTTCTTGCTCGGTCTTCGAAAAAGGCATTTCCAAGATTGCCTTGATGTTTGAAGGGTTGACTTCAATGCCCCGTTAAGTAATCATAAACCCGAGCATCTTTTCAGCGGTAACTCTAAAGGCACATTTCTGTGGGTTGAGCGGCATCTTATATTTTTGAATCCTTTCAAAGAACTTTTCCAGCGCTACGATGTGGCCACCCCGATCTTTGGACTTGACTATCATGTCATCCACATACGCTTTAACCTCCTTATGTATCATGTCATACAGTAAAGTAGTGGCAGCCCTCTAGTAGGTTGCCCCTGCATTCTTTAAACCAAAGAGCAACACCCGATAACAATAAGTGCCCCAGGGTGTAGTGAACGTCGTCTTTTCTCTGTCCTCAGGATCCATCAGAATTTAGTTATACCCGGAGAAGCCATCTATGAATGACAACAAGGCATTCCCTGGCGTACTGTCTACCAAAACATCGATATGCGGAAGTGGAAAGTCATCCTTTGGGCTGGCTTTGTTAAGATCTCAAAAATCTACGCAGACCCAAATGTGTCCGTCTTTCTTCAGAACTAGAACAATATTATCCAACCATTTTGGATACTCGGTTACCATAAAGAATCCAACGTTGATTTGTTTGGAAACTTCTTTCTAGATCTTCAGAGCCCATTCTGGTCGAATTTGTCTCAACTTCTGTTTGACCAGTTTAGCATCAGGGTACAAGGGGATATGGTGTTAGATAATGTCAGGATCAATGCCAGGCATATCCTCGTAAGACCATGTGAATACATCTTTGAATTCTTTTAATAAAACTATTAACTGCTCACGTTCAATAAAGGATAAAGAAGAACCAATTTGTACAATTTGTGGATTAGTTTCATTACCCAGATTTATTGATAATGTTTCTTCAATTATTGATTGAGCGCGCATCTCTTCTTCTCCTTTTATTAAAAGTTTTGTTTCTTCGGGGATATCCCCGTCGAATTCAAAATCATCAGAAAGCGTATGAAATAAATCAAACAAATCAGAGTAACTAGAAATTTTGTTTATTTCATTGAAAGAAGACGGGATTATAATCTCAAAAGCACAAATAGGAGGAGATGCACAGACAGACGTGCTCTCAACTACAGACTCTGACTCAAACTCGGAGCATGCAATATGCAAATTATAGGACTCCATGAACCAGTTCTTCACATCCTTTACAGACACGTCCACAAGGAGCTTGGTGTAATCCGCTGGTGCATTGTAGACCAACATCAGACAATCCTGATCGACTACGTGCATTTGAGCCATCTTTTTGCTGAATAATTCCCCTATGTCAATGACGTCCAACTTATTAGCCCAATCTTCCTCTTGACTTTTCTCTTCTTCTTCTTCTCCTTTCAAAACTTCCTCTTCCTTCGTATCAAACAGTTGATAATTAAAGAAGATTTTCAATCCTAGTAGCTTCTGGTTAGTTTCTTCATCAATCCACAGCTTCGAGAAGCCATTGTATGGGAAATCTTCTCCTTCCTTAACAAATTAGCCGTTGAGCATTCCTAAGTATTTGGCTTTCTGTCCCTCTTTAGGCCCTTCCAAGTCTTCTTCCGTCAGCTTGTACCCAAGATCGAAACATCGCGAAGCTAACAATACCTGAATAGGTTCCAAAATACCTTGTTGTTTGCAACCTAACCCCATTCCTGGAAAGTAAGACATTCGCCTCATCATTGTAACCGCTTGCGGGTTGATGTAGTTCTCCTCTTCCTTCAATAGCATCTACACAGTCTGAGCTTCATCGAATTGGAACCCACTCAATGGCACATCCCCTTCTCCGTGCTGAACCTCTAAAAGGGTTGAGCCCTCTCCCCATTGGGGTTAAATACTATCTTCTCCATGGGTGGTCAACACTGCCCCATTCTTAATCAGTTTTTGCTTCTGGTGAAGAGTAGAGGGAACAACTTGCACCTCAGGGTTGTGGGGCTAAGGTCGCCCCAATAACAGGTTGAAGGATACCGAGACATCCAGCACATGGAACTCCACTAAGGTTTCCACAGGACCAACCGATACCACGAATGATACCGGTCCCAACACATCCCTCCTTGTGTTATCGTAAGCTCGAACTCCTTGATTACAGGGCGTGAAATGGTCCGGCTTCATCCCTAGGTAAACTATAGTTTTGAGTGGGCAGACATTCAAGGATGAACCATTGTCGATGAGCGTTACAAAAATCCACTTCTCTAAGCACTTGACGGTGATGTGCAAAGGCTTATTGTGATTCTTCCCTTCTAATGGTAAATCTTTCTCAGAAAAAGAAATCATTTTAGGCTCTACAGTTGGCAATATAAATCCAGTCAACTGTTCAGGGATCGCGTCTATCGATACATTGGCCTTATTCAGAACTTTCAACACGGCTTGCCGGTGTTTGAGTGAAGCCATCAGTAAACCCCATATGCTAATGTTGGCCTGTGTCTTTTTCAACTACTTCAGTACAGCGTCGTCCTCTTCTTCTTTCCCTTTCTCTTTTCCCTTCTCACTTGATTACCCTTTTTTAATTGAGCAGGCTTAAAATGCCGCCTACTTCTAATCAGATGCTCCACGCCTTCCTCGAGATCCCACAATCCCAGCATTGCACTTTCAGTCTGTCTTACCTCATCCACGCACAGAGGGCTTTCTAATGCCCATAGATCATTTAAGTCACTGACTGCTGTTCTTCCTTTTCTTTCCTCTTCATCCTCTATAGCCCATGTGTTGCCAACCTCTTCCCAGATGTCCTTTTTAATGTATTCTATCAGCTGTTCCCGGTCAGCCCAGAAGTCGGTCCATTCAGCCCCGTCTAATTTTAACACAACCCTTACTAACCAGTAGGATTGCATATCGTCAACATATACGTCCTCTTTAAAAAGTTAAGGAAGGGTAATGCCATCGAGCACATAGCCAAACTCGTACAATCGCGTTAGGTAATCCAGTAGCCAGTCATCCTCCTCATTACGCTCTTCCTCTTCTTGTTGGTTAGCTTGGTTTGCCATCTAATACCCCTCCCAAGCATCATCGTTCCATTCCTCCATCATATCCCACCCGTTTTCAGCCATAATTAATGAACAAGCTGTCTGATCTTTAGTAGCTGAAACATACGGGCATGGCAGATGCACTGAACAGATGAACTGGCATGGATCTACTGACTGTGCCATAGACATGCAGTTTACCCTAGCCTGCTTGGCATAGTTTGGTATAGGATTGGTCGTGAAATTTAGCTTTAGAACAGCAGATGGCAGTGGGATGACTTTGTTATCAATGAGATCCTAAATCTCATAACGCAACCTCATACACTTATCAATCAAATGCCCACAACCCTGGTGGTAAGCGCAGTACTGAGAAGCATTATACCGCAGAGGTAGGGGATCAGGTACGGGTGTGGGGTCCAGTGGCTTGATAAGCCCTTTCTCGATAAATCGATTCAGGGCTGTGGATAATGAAATGTTAAGGGGAGTGAAGACTCTCTTTGGCCTTTGTTGCAACTATTGACTGTTGCTTGATTGCTTATTGCTGCTTGAAGGTTGGACGGAAGAAGAAGGGTTCAAAAGGTTAACCTCGTTCGAGTGAGAAACGAGGTTAGTAGAAGCAATCTGGTTATAATTGTTAGTAGGGAAGGTCCTTCTCTATTTTTGACTGGGCTCAGCTTTCTCAATGTCTCCAGATTGAATCGCATCCTCAATCTGCACCCTGTCATCAAATAGTTACTCAAAGTTAAAGACTGCAGCTGTGTGATAAGATAACGTTTCATAGGGGATTGTAAATCTTTCACCACGATTCTCACTTGCTCCTTCTCGGTCGGCTGATTTGTCATTTTAGCCTCTTTTCCTCTCTACCTGGTTAGAAAATCAACAAACGATTCCCAATTCTCCTGACGAGTTATTTCTAGCTCCCGAGTTGTTACGTCCAGCTGGATGTTGTAACTGTATTGGCTAATGAAGGTCGTGGCTATGTCTTCCTAGCTTAGGGTCTTAGCAACCTCTTGGGAGAGGAACCATCTCTAAGCCGCTCCTAAAAGAGAGCGATGAAAAAGTTAAGCCTTTAGCTGATCGTTGATCCCCATGTGAGTGAGAATACTGACATACATCCTCAAGTGGATTCAAGGATCACCAGTTCCATCAAACTTCTCTATCTCAGGTATTTTGAATTTCTCGAGAAGCTTAGCATCTAGGGCCAAGCAGAGTCCCCCTACATCCAGCATATATTTCTCCATTCCTTTTGCCCTCAAGACTTTCTCCATACGATTAATTTTTTCTGCAAGCGCAGACTCCTTAGACTAAGCAGTGTTCTCCTCTTCTACCACGATTGGGCGGGGAACCTGAGGTGACACAGGAACTTACGATGCGTCTTGTCCATGGTTATCATCCTAAAAATCTTCACCGTTCTCATTCGTATCATTCGGCTGTCCATTTACGTCGGGCAGACAGGCTTGAATTGCTCAAATCTGCACTTGGCATTGATTTTTAGCCTGGATTTGATGTTCCATAGCTCTTTGTATCTTAATGATTACCCTCATCAAGGCTGTTAGATTAACTTTATTTTTTATCATATCAGATGATTCAGCTGGCTATTCAGATATTCTATAGAGTCTGCCTATTATTGACCTAGCCCAGACACGTGTTGACTGTAATCTTTCTGGCTTAATGATTTAAACCAGAAGAAGACCTGGATCCCAAAATCAGAATAACCAGTATCAAACACTTCTCTGAAAAGAATTCTGACGATAGGTAGCAAACATCTCAGATACCCAAAATAGCAAACCATAATCACTGAAATTGAAGCAATGCCCCTGCCGGGCTCATACAGGAAGCATAACAATAGAACATCTGAAAACCAAGAAAAGCTAAGGAGAAGAACGCCTAAATTCGGGTGGCACTCCGGCATGGTAACAAAACTAAGCCAAAAGGACAGGTTCGTTCTAAGATGCTAAGGAAGAACATGCAGCACTCTGGCAAGGCATCAAAACTAAGCCAAATAGACAGGTTCAATCTAAGATGCTAGGGAAGAATGGGCAGCACTCCGGTAGGAAAATTGGCTCACATGGTTCAAAGAAAGTGAACCTAAACAGAAATGAGGGGATAAAACCAACAACCCGGGAGGAACCCAAAAGAGAGAGAAACTATCCTAAAGGCTTTGAACCAAAACACGAGCATGACCCCGAGAAGAAAACTACAGCATGAAAGCCAAACAAGGAGCAAAACGAAACTCGGGTAAGAACCCAAAGGAAAAACTAACCTAAACAATAAAGGATAACAAAAAACCCAGGCCAAACCCAAAAAATGAACTAGCCTAAGCTAAGCAAAAAAATTTAATAAACGCAAACGAAACATACAATTAACAAAATACATAGTCCTATTGGGTTAGCAGCACCTAATGGAGGGTTCTAAGCTACTATATGCAAAAAGGAAGGTTTTGGTCAACAAACAAGGTACCTTCCAAATAGAGACGAGTATATACCTCCTATACCTAGTGTGGTGCAAGACATGGTTAAACAGTACACTCAAACTCTTTTACTATACCTATGAAAGCGTACAGTCAGTAAGGCTTACCTGCCTTTCCAACAATTCCCGAAACGGATAAACGATCGGGGCATCGGGTCAACCAAGCGGGGGGTTAAGAGTAATGCACATGCATGCGAGAATACAAATGAGAAATACATATTAAGAACTAATGATGTTTTCAAGTCTAACACTCTTAATTGATTTTGTAAACCAATCCCGAGTGGAGTCACCAGAAAATACTGTGTCATCGAAATTTTGAGGTTTTTGATAGGTCAAAAATATGAGAATTCAAAGGATGCTTGAAAATGTTTTAACACCTTGAAAGCAAAATTTTGAAAACTCATTTTTGTTGAAAATAGAGTCACTACTTGGTTTTTGAGAAAAATCAAGAAAAAAAAATTGCTACTGATCTTTAAAATGTTTAACTAAAGAAAAAGGGTTCGAGGGCTGAGGTACGAATTAGAGAAGGTGTTAGGCACCCTGTTCGCCCAACTGTAAGGTTGGCCTTTACTAATCATCATTGGTTCTTAATAAGATTTCTCAAATGCATGCAAATATAAAAAAAATAGAGGCAAAAACATAGCATCCAAAATCAAATAAAAAAATACATAGTATATGTATATAAAACACCAAAACAAAGCATATAAAGAAATAAAATTCTATGTCCTATGGCATGCAATTTCTAACTAAATGATACATGAAGTAAACACTCATGTAATAATGATTTAAAGAAAAGAAAACATGCCAGAGGTGAATAAAATCAAGAGTAGACATAAATTGATAACAATATTACATAAACCATTCTGAACATGCTTTTAAACGAGTTTTATCATAAATGCATATTGCCAAATATCATAAAAAAAGAATTACATTAACATGCTTAACTTCTAATAAAGAAAAATGTAAAACTAAAAATTGAAAGAGCACAAAAACTACTATATGAAGAAAACAACAAGAGTTTCATGTTTTTTTATCCATACAAGATAAAGAAAACAAAAAAAATTACAAAAGAAAATCTAAACAAATAGAAAAAAATTTAAAAGAAAATATAATTAAACTAATTAGAAAAATGATCTAACCATTTATCATGGATTTGTTATATTTTATATTTTAAACGAAATAAAAGAGAAGAAAAGAAAAATAAAAGAAATTATATAAAAAAAATAGTTAAACTACTATTAAGAGAAAAAATTGCACTAACATTTAAAAGATGAAAACAGGAAAAGGAAGAATATTAAACTAGCATAAAAGACTTTTGTGAATTTTGAGGTTAACAAAATAAAAGAAAGACTATGAAAGAAAAATTAAACTAACATTAAAAGAAAAAAGAAAAGAAAAGGATACTAGTAAAGGAAGATTAAACTAGTAATAAAAGAAAAAGAAAAGAAAAATAAAAGGGATATTATTAAGGAAAACTTAAATTAACATTAAAAGAAAAAAAAAGAAAGATGTAAATAACGACTATTATATAGTAATATAACAGCCATTTACCTAAGAGATATAAAATATGGGTGTAATATTGATAATTTCAACCATATGTATGTAAGTGCTTAAATTATAACAATAACGATACCGTTAGTCGTATTGTCAATTATGTTAGCACTAATTAATGAATTAACAAAATTTTGTGCAAATGTGCAATGTGAGTGAATCAAATAAACTAAACAAGTTAAGACTTGAATTATAACATGAATATAGCTAATTTACCAAATTAAATACATTCATTATAAACCAAATGAATTCTAGTGATTAAAACAACTATATAAGTAATATAAGAACAAATGTAAGATAAAACTACCAAATTAACCTAGTGACTTCAAAGAGATAGGAAATAGAGTTAAAAAGACCGATGATCTAAATAGAATACCTGAATTGCTATTGAATCCTCAAGTTGGGGAGTGGTTATGGGTGTAGACATCCCAATTTAACCCCGCCTAATCTTAGACGAATCTGATGATGAAAACAGGTGATATAGTGGCTCAGTACGATCCTCAGGAGGTGATTCAAGCTCGGTATTTGAACTCAGTCATCAAAAACCTTCAAAACCAATGAAATTGTACCAAACCATCGATAACTTGTTGCCTAAGTCATTGCCAGAAG
>JAUMHN010434463.1:0-11966 GCA_032360265.1 Heliamphora ciliata
TGTTTAGGATAGTTTAGTTTATCTTTTGTAACAAATCATGTTTAGGTAGTTTTAACAACTTTTTGCATATTTTTGCTTTTTCATTCAAATCATGATAGATTAATTTTTTTTATACATGAATATTGCATGAGGGAGTGTTCCATGTATCCTTTAGTTCGAAATTGCACGCTATAAGACTTAGGATTTTACCTTCTTTATTTGTTTTGATTTGGAGTGCTATGTACATATGTTATGTATTTTTCATATTTAATTTTGGATGTTCTCTCTTTGTCTTCATTTTCTTTATTTGTATGCATTTAATAAATTTTATTAAAGAACCAATGATGATTAGTAGAGGCCGACCTTACGGTTGGGCGAACGGGGTGCCTAACACCTTTCCCGATTCGTACTTTAGCCCCCGAATCCTCTTTCTCTGGTTTAACGTTTTAAAGATCAGTTGCCAATTTTGTTTTTCTTAATTTTTTTTCAAAAACTAAGTGGTGACTCTATTTTCAACAAAATAAATTTTTAAAATTTAGTTTTCAAGATGTTAAAAGATTTTTCTAAACATCTTTTCAATCACATATTTTTGACCATTTTTCAAAATTCCTCAATTCGAGTCATACAAGTGCCTGTGGTAAGAGACGAAAACTGGAGCCAAAGCCCCACAGTAGGCGTGGCAGTGGGTGTGGATGCATAGGGGCCCGTTGTGGATGGGGCAGTAGGTGATGGCTGTGAGGCTGTCGACGAGGCCTGTGGCTGAAGGCGGTGCTCCTTATGCACTGTCAGCAATGAGCGGTTGCATCGATCCCGAATACTGGCAAATGCCTCATATGCTGCATCGAGTGGGCTATGACCTTGGTGCCATGTGTCCGCCTCGTGGAAATCCTTAGCTACACACCGTGTCTACAACATAAGAAATGAACATTTAGCGTACTAGTGGCAAGTTCATACAAATGTAAAAGTGCAATAGATTGTGTTTACCAACTCCTCGACGACCCCTCTGGCTCCAAGGTATCCAGGTGTCGATCGGTGACTGGGATTCGTCATCAACAATCGGGTCACATGACGATACCACATGTATGGGTCATGGTATCCGATCGGCACGTGGGACCTAGAGGCAACGACCAACCGATCTCTCCACATCCCCCAGCCAGTCGTATGGAGCTCGTGCAACCGCGTCCAGTCAGTATCCATTCGTCCCCGTCGATCTATGGCATGTAGCTGCCGCTCTGTATTTGGATGAGCAGGGATGGATTGAAGGCGTTGTGGTGCCGGGATTTTTGGAATTTTTGGAAAATGTTCAAAAATATGGGATTCAAAAGATGTTTAAAAAATATTTTAACACCTTAAAAACTAAATTTTGAAAATTCATTTTTGTTGAAAATGGAGTCACCACTTAGTTTTTGAAAAAAACTAAGAAAAATAAAAATAGTTACTGATTTTAAAAACGTTTAACTAGAGAAAAAGATTCGGAGGCTAAGGTACGAATCGCGAAAGGTGTTAGGGACCTCGTTAGCCCAACCGTAAGGTTGGCCTCTACTAATCATCATTGGTTTTTTAATAGGATTTCTCAAATGCATGCAAATAAAGAAAGTGGAGGCAAAGAGGGAACATCCAAAATCAAATATGAAAAATACATAACATATGTACATAGCACTCCAAATAAAATAAATATCAAAAATAAAATTCTAAATCCTATGGCATGCAATTTCTAACTAAATGATACATGGAGCACTCCTACATGCAATATTCACAAAGATAACCTAAACTATCAAAATATGCATAAAATAATAAAAATATGTTAGAAGTTGCCAAAACTACCTAAACGTGAATTGTTGCAAAATAAGTTAAACTACTTTAAACACAAAATATTTTTAAGAAAGTGACCAAAATATGCATATTATCAAAATAAACTAGATTGGCATTAACAAGAAAAAGAAATGCTAATTGTAAAATAAAAAGATGTATATAAAAGAGAAAATTCTACAATGAAAGAAAGTTTACTTAACAAAGAAATTTAAAATAAGAGTTTTATAACAAAAGAGGTTTTAAAGATTTAAAAGAAAAGAAAAATTTTACAAATGGAAGATTATGCTAAAATAAAAATGTTAGAAAGTATTATTAAGCTATTGAAAGAGAAAACCTAACTATTTACATTTTGTACTTTAAAAAGAGATTAAAAAATAAAATAAATAAAATAAAATTACGATAATAAGAGAAAATTTGTACTAACATTTAAAGATAAAAATTAACTTAAAAGACTTTTTTTGTGGTTTTTTGGGTTTAATAATATGCAAGAAAACAATATTAACATTAAATAGAAAAGGAAAATGACCAAAAGAAAAGGGAAATAAAGCTAATAATAATAGAATAAGAAAAGAAAAGAAAATGTAAGAAAATTAAAGCTAGTAATTAAAAAAAGAAAGAGAAAAAAAAGAAAAAAAAAACTATAAGAAAAGAAAAGAAATACTAATACTAAAGAGAAAGAAATGTTAAATTGAACATTTTAAACTAACAACAAAAGAAAGAAAATAAACACAAATGGAACATTAGTATTAATAAATATAAAAAAAATACTAGTAATGAAAAGAACATTAAGCTAATGCTTAAAATAATAAAAGGACATTAAATTAATTACAAGAAAAGAAAAAGAAATTAAAAAAATGAATGCTAGAAAGATAAGAGAAATCAAATACAACTATTTAACTTGAATGTGAAATGTAGTATTAATTAGTACATTCACATAAATGTAAGTACATTATCATAATAATTAACAACATTAACAAGTTGTAATTATCAATACATATTAGCACTATTTAATGAATTAATAAAAAATAACAATGTATTTAGTGCGAAAGTGTAACTAAGAAATTAATTAAAATAATTAAATTACATGGGGTAATGTAAACAACAAGCAAGTTTAACTACATAAATGAAGGAAATGCATGAATCAACTTCGAATTTAACCCAATCACTCCAAAAGAGAGGGAATGGAGTTAGAATGATCGGAAATCGAAACAAGATACCTGGATTGCTTCGGAACCCTCAAGTTGGGGGAATGTGCTTCAATAGTCCAATCATCGGGTGGTGATTCAAGTAAGGCTTTCAATGTAGGCGTCGGAGGTTCGGATCTCGGTATTTTGGAAGGGCATCGGCGTCGGAACTCGGAATTGCTTGGCAACTTGACAGAGTTTCTCTCACGAAACTTCTCACTAATTTTTCTGTTCTTGAAAACGTACAAGGGGTACGGCATTTATAGAATTCTTCAACCAATGAGGTGTTGCCACATTTTGGGACACGTTAGACCATTTGGAGTTGGCGGTCGCCGGGTTGGAGGTGGCAGTCGCCATGTCTAAGAAAGATTTCACAAAGTTCTATTGGCGGTCACCACAATGAGAGTTGGCGGTCGCCAGGTTGAATATGGCGGTCACCACTTCTGGCTAGGGTTTCCAAGAGAATCTATTGACGATCGCCACAATGAACATGACGGTCGTCACTTTGGGAAATGACTTGCATAACAAGTTATCGATGGTTCAACAAAATTTTATTGATTTGAAGGTTCTGGGTTCAAATACTGTGCTTGGATCACTTCCCGAGGATCGAACTAAAGCACTATTTTACCTATTTTATCATCGAATTCACCTAAGATTGGGCGGGGTCAAATTGGGGTGTCTACAGTTGCCCCTCTTTGATATAACTTGCATAACAACGCGTGATACGGGTTATATCAAAGATCTAGAGACAACAGCCATTTGACCGAGCCGTCAATCTTAAGCCACAACAAGCACACAAGCATACATATGATGTTTGTCGTACTCGAATTTTCATCGAGCTGCCTATGTACCCCTTTGCTAGGGATCAGATCAAAATGTAGTTCCTAGGGCAAGGATGTAAGATAGGAACATGATGAGATGCTAACATGAACAAATGCTAACATGATGCAGATACTGGTGTAAACATAAATGTGACTAAACAAATCTTATAGATCGAGTCAAGATCTAAAGGAAGCATGAACGGGTGAGTCAAAGATCGAGTTAAGATCTAAGAACTCAGCTGGGGATAAAATAATTAAAAGGATCAAGTTAAGATCCAAGAAATTATCTTAACCGGAAAAAACAATTGATCGGTCGAGTTAGGACCCCTCAATTTCGAGATGAGAGTAGGATAAAAATAATTAAGAGCCAAGTTACGGCTCAAAATTAATTTTGTCGGAAAGAATGATCACGAATTAATAGGTCGAGTTAAGACCTAAAAATTCAGAATGAAATACGGGATAAAAATAATTAAAAGTCAATTTACGACTTAAAATTAAATTTATCAAAAATGATGATTACGAATTAATAGGTCGAGTTAAGACTTAAAAATTCGAGACGAGACACGAGATAAAAATAATTAAAAGCCAAGTTATGACTTAAAGTTAGATTTATCGGGAAGAAAATCACGAATTAATAGGTCGAGTTAGAACCTAAAAACTTAGGAACGAGGCGCGAGATAAAAATAATTAAAAACCAAGTTATGGTTTAAAATTAAATTTATCGGAGAGGATAATCATGCACAAACATTTTCTTGATGTATTTTGGAAAACACCCAAGATTTTATTTTTGAAAAGCCCCACCTAAGAAAAAGAATTATTTTTAAGAGAAAATATTATTTTGTTGAAAATAAATAAAACTTATGAAGTTTAAAACACACAAAAGGAAACTAATCACAAAAAATAAGCATATTTAAAAGAAAATAAAATAAAACAAATAACAAAACCCCCAAGCAGCCCCTCTCAGAACCCCAAAATGTCATTATAACCAAATGACCTGACGTGACTGTTAACAACCTGACGGTCGCCAGGTCCAAACCCCTCTAACATGGCGGCCGCCGAGTAAAAACCCCTCCAACATGGCGGTCGCCATGTGTCGCTTCATAAATATGGCGGTCGCTATAAATGAAGTTGGCGACCGCCAACTTCAAACGCGCATTAGGTTCTTAAAGACCTGCGGGGAAAGCTCATTCCTCACATACCTTTTCTCTCTCTAGGCTCATTTGCTCTCCCAAGCTCTCTCTTACTCCTTTATGACTTCCTCACTTTCTTTAGCCTTTTCCCTTTGCTTCTTATTCAGCCTTGCTTCTAGGATTTCACACGATATTTACCTTTCTATTTGTGATCACATTCCTCTTCATGGCGGACCAGGGTTATAGATATGATGATCTCGGGGCACGACGGGGTCCTTCTGCTACTGGGAGTTCTTCCATAGGGACTCTCGGGGGCACGACCTCCAGTTTTCCTGCTGGCAGGGTCACCTCCACGCAGCCTTCTGCTGCTATGGAAGCTCTTGTATTCGAAGCAGATCGTGCTTCCCGTCAGGCTGAGGAGGAGGCACGGACAGCTACCGAGGCACAGGCAGCTGCTGATGCTGCTACTGAGGCTGCGATGGCCGATTTCCTAGACCCTGATGCTGAGGAGGGCCATCCAGCGCCTTTTGATCCACATACGTACGCTATCACGCCCCAAAACCCGGGGTCACGTAAAAATCCACAAAACATCCATTTTATAGGAAAATATAGGTTTTCATATATTGAAATCTCCCTGTTAAAACCAATGGAATACCCAACAAAGTATTTCTCTCATAAATAAATGACATACAGTTCCAATATGCATACAGTATATCGCCTTACGGCGTACAAAACCTACCTTCAACAATAGACATACCAAAAAGGAAAACTATAAAAGTCTTCTGCCACTGCGGGCATCACCAAAACTACTCCTCATCCACAGCATCACCTGAAAATGGTTTTACAGAAAATTCTCACCTGTGAGCCGAAGCCCAATAGAAACAGATAATAAGCTGTAAAGCAGGAATATGCAATTATATGGTGGGGGTGAACTCAACCACAAAACCAAAATAAATTTTCCATCCAAAACCCTCACCTTTTCCCCATCAGACTACACAAGTCTCCCAAAACGGTTTCATAAACATAAAATCCTATTTTCATCCTTCAACCATGTGATGCAAATATTGCAAATAACCAACCATAGTTAAGGAAAAACAGTAATCAAAATCATCGTTCCCTCACAGAATGTACCATCGTGGAAAAGAAGAAGAATATGATCCTATGTACCGACTCCATCACAAGGGGATAGAGGTAACAACTATAGACTTCTGCCCATTACCTAGTCCTGAATCATTTAAAACCTGCTAGGTAATGACAAGTTCTATACGGAGCACCACGACGAATCACTTAATTTACGGGTGACAACCCGAGGGAACTAAGCACCCAACCATCTCAATTTACGGGGACTAACTCGAAGGACCTGAGTACCTACGCTGCGCACGTTTCCGGACTTACACCAAGGGCAACTCGTGCCAAATATACGTCATCCCGGTACATCTAGATAATTTTCTAAAAACCGAATTGTAACATCAACTACAAAACATTTTCGCAAATATACATTATACATGTATATAGATCCATCCATCAACATGGAGATCAACCAACATTTCAAAATGTTTTCCTCAAAAGTAGTTATATAACGCATGTATAAGCAAGAGATCCAATCCATGAAATCATGGAGATCAAACCAAAACATGTAAAAACGTATTTTCATGAAAACGTTTAGAAAGTGAGACTCAACCACAAGGGTTAGCTCCAACCCTCTAATAACCATGTTTCTCCCAAAAGTTTTCATAAAAACCTCCTTTGCAAACCATCTTTTGCCCAAACAAACAACTCGAACCATCAAAACCAACACCAATCACTCACACAGGGGTTCAGTCGACTGGCCGAAGCCCCCAGTCGACTGAAAAACTCACTGGAAAAGAGGAACCAAACCAGAAGGAATTTCAGTCGATTAACCTCACACGTCCAGTCGACTAACTCACTAAAGTATGATCCAGTCAACTAGACTCAAGGCCTCAGTTGACTGAACCAACCCAGAAATCATTTTTGAGCTACGGTTTTGTCTCTAAGCCTCAAATCAAACCCCCCAAACACTCATCAAACACTCTTAAACATCAACACACCCAAGCCTCACACCAACATCTGGAAAAGAAACTCTCAAATCATATTTTCATCCACCAAAAACGCTGAAAAACAGTTTTTAACCCAAAATCGGATCTAAAACATAAATCTTCATTTCAAGCATTTTTAAACGGTAGAAAATCACAAGATTACATATAACACCCTTGTACAACAATAAAATCTGAGATCCTACCTCATTGGTCAAAAACTCAACGCCTCGATCTACGTGCAAAACTGAACTTTATCGAAATAAAATTTCGTCCGGATTGAAGTGTAGACCACGAAACCAATAGTAAGGATTGGCTGTTGGTCCGTCAAAAATCAAGCCCCGGGCCACCGAGAAGTTAGAAAGAAGGCAGAGAGAAAGTGGAAGAAACTTAGGAATTAAGTTTTGAAAATATTTTTTGAAAATATCTAACTCCAGATATTTATAGGCCTCCAAAAATATCTTTTTTTTAAAAAATTTTTAAAATTCGCACCGTAACTCCCCGCGGCCCCCGGGACCCACCCTGCATGCTTGATATAACCAAAACATGCATCAAAACTCATATAGGCATATTAAAGCAAAACAGCTAAAAAAACGTCAAAACACCTAACATGCATATATATCAAAAATCAAACGGTACAGGGTCTCACAACTCTCCCCCCTTAAGGAATTTTTCGCCCCCGAAATTCACTACAAGGTCACGAGGTAAATAACTCTGGGTATCTCGCAGGAACCCTAGACTCAAGCTCCCAAGTTGCTTCTTCAACCCCGTGATGAAGCACTGAACTTTGACATAAATAATAGTTCTCCCCCGCAACACCTGTTCCTTTGTATCCAGAATCTGCACAGGACGTTCCTCATACGTCACATCCTCATCAACTCGCAACTCAGTCCAATCTAACACATGAGACGAGTCCGGCTCGTACCTCCGAAGCATAGAAACGTGAAAGACATTGTACACGGATGCTAACTGAGGCGGCAAAGCCAGACGGTATGCTACCACCCCATTCCTTTCCAAGATCTCGAATGGTCCAATAAAACGTGGTGATACCTTCCCGCTACGACTAAATCTCATCAACCCTCTGAGAGGAGAATCCTTCAAAAACACGTGATCCCCTACAGTAAACTCTAATGGTCCCCTCCTCCGATCAGCGTAACTCTTCTGGCGGCTCTGAGCTATCACTAGTCGCTGACGAATCACTACAATCACCTCTGTTGTTTCCCGCACGAGATCGGGTCCCAAAATAGCGGTCTCTCCCACCTCTGGCCAACACACAGGTGATCTACACGGCCTATCATACAAAGCCTCATACGGCGCCATCCCAATGCTGGACTGATAGTTGTTGTTGTATGTAAACTCTTCCAATGATAGATGATCCTCGCAAGAACCCTGAAAATCGAGCACACAAGCTCTCAACGTGTCCTCCAAAATCTAAATGGTCCTCTTAGACTGACCATCGGTCTGAGAATGAAAAGCTGTACTAAAAGTCAAGCTCGTCCCAAAGGCCACCTGAAGACTCTGCCAAAAGTGCTATGTAAATCACGGGTCTCGATCAAAAACAATAGTCACAGGTACTCCATGTAGTCGAACTATCTCCTGAACATACAACCTATCTAATTTGTCCACCGGGTCTCTTACTCGAATGGGAAGAAAATGTGCTGACTTCGTCTGCCTATCGACCACAACCCAAACCGTATCATGTCCCTTCGGCGAGCGTGGAAGTCCTGATACAAAATCCATAGTGACATTCTCCCACTTCCACTCAGATACAGGCAACGGCTGCAACAATCCTACAGGTCTCTGGTGTTCCACATTTACTTGCTGACAAGTAAAACATCGAGAGACGAATCGGAGCACGTCCCTCTTCATCCCCATCCACCAAAACTGACGGCGTAGATCGTGATACATCGTCGTGCCTCCCGGATGCACTGCAAGACGTGAGTGATGAAACTCATGTAGCACCTAGCACGGCACGACTCCGACATAAACAATTGCCCTAACAACCTCAGACTCTGATCTGAACTCACCACCCATCCTGCTATATCTGACCCACTGGCAATGCGATCCCGTATCATTTTAGCCTCCTGATCGGTCCTCTGAGCCTCTAACACGCGTACAACCAACGTGGGCTGTGAAGCAACTGAATATAAGGTCGCACTTCCCACTGTCTCCCCGAGAAACAGATCAAACTCTCCAATATTTCCAAGCATGTCCCACTCTCGCATAGCCACAAAAACTAATGAGCCATAAGACTTCCTACTGAGTGCATCAGCTATGACATTTGCCTTGTCCATATGGTACTGTAAATCAAAGTCGTAGTCTTCCAACAGCTCCATCCATCGTCGTTGGTGAAGATTCAAGTCCTTTTGTGAAAATAAATACTTTAGGCTCTTGTGATCAGAGAAGACCTCGAAACACTCACCATAGAGATAGTGGCGCCATGTCTTCAAGGCAAAGACCACGGCTGCCAACTCCATATCATGAGTCGGGTAGTTCCTCTCATGTGTCTTCAACTGCCGAGATCCATAAGTTATAACATTGCCTTCTTGCATCAGAACGCAACCCAAACCCTCATGTGAAGCATCGCAGTACACTATGTAACCCAAACCCCGCTCAGGAATGATCAGCATTGGTGCATTGGTCAATCTCCTCTTTAGCTCCTGAAAAACTGACTCACAAGACTCACTCCATATAAACATGATTCCCTTTCGCGTCAAACGCGTCATCGGTGCTGCGAGTCTAAAGAAGTCCTTCACGAACCGCCGATAATAACCTGCCAAACCCAGAAAACTATGGATCTCAAAAATATTCTTCGGCCGCTGCCAATCCGTCACTGCATCAATCTTCGACGAGTCCACTGATACTCCATCCTTTAACACCACGTGTCCAAGGAATCTCACCTCTGTCATCCAGAACTCACACTTCTTGAACTTCGCATACAAGCGATGTTCTCTCAGAATCTGCAGGACAACATGCAGATGCTCCTTGTGCATCTCCCTCGTGGGTGAATAAACAAGAATGTCATCCACGAACACAACTACAAAACTGTCTAAATAAGGGTGGAAGATACGGTTCATCAGACCCATAAACGTAGCAGGCGTGTTCGTCAAACCGAACGACATAACTAGAAACTCGTAGTGACCATAGCGAGTTCGAAAAGCGGTCTTCGCTATGTCTTCGTCCTAATCCTCAGCTGATGATACCCTGATCTTAAGTCAATCTTTGAAAAGCAGCGCGACCCCCTCAACTGATCAAACAAGTCATCGATCCTCGTCATCGGATACTTATTCTTCACCGTCACCTAGTTCAACTTCGTGTAATCTATATACAACAGTAACGAACCATCCTTCTTCTTTGCAAAGAGCGCTGGAGCTTCCCATGGCGATATACTCGGCCATACAAACCCTTTATCTAGCAATTTCTGCAACTGCACCTTGAGTTCTCTTAACTCGACCGGTGCAAAACGATATGATGGCATAGAGATAGGAGCAGCTCCCAGAACAAGGTCAATGGAGAACTCCACATCTCGGCTCGGTGGTAACTCAAACAGATCGTCAGGAAAGACGTTTGGATAGTCGCACACAACAAGGGGTAACACTCCTTGAACCCCAACCGGCTCATCCAACCTGAGAGTAGAAAAGAGAAAACCCAAGTTTCCTCTAGCTCAAGCAACACCGGGCATAGACACCAAGCCCTCATCCTGATCACCCACAAAGTAAAAACAGTCACCGTCTGGCGTACAGATCGACACTCTCCGTCGCTCACAATCTATAAAGGCATGGTAGGTAGTCAGCCAATCTATCCCTAGGATGACATCAAACGTGGTCATGTCCAGAATGATAAAATCAAACTCTAAACAACGACCGACGACCACCAGCACACAGGATCTACAAACAAGGCTCAGTGTCACACTCCCACTAACTGGGGTCTCCACATACAAGGTACTACCCAACCAGTCCATTTGCAAGCCCAAAGAAAATACAAAAGCAGATGATATAAACGAATATGATGCTCCTGTGTCGATGAGGACACTGGCCTGTAATTTAAAGACTAGAAGAATACCTCTGATCATGGCTGGTGTAACAGCAGCATCACCACTGGTGCTTTGGAAGCACTACGATCAGCAAAAACGTAAACCCTAGCCTGTAGCAGTCTGGTCTGCCCACCATAACCCTGAGTCGATGGCTGCCTCACCGACTGCGCTGAAGTACCTCCTTCTGTAAACCTAGACGTCTGAGCCCTAGGCTACTGCAAAGCCTGTCATCTCTATACAGATGAGGCAACTGACGCTCCTATCGCGCCCTGGGCATTTCCCTCTCTAGGACACTGTCTACGAAAGTGCTCGGACTAACCACACCCAAAACAGATAGGTGGGTCCCTCACCTGTGATTGGACGGGCGCTGTACTTTGAGCCTGGCCCTTCTGCGAGCACTCAACTGAATGATGCCCCAGCTGTCCACAGCTATAACAGATCAATCCTCTCTGCTCTGACCTCCCTGTCAAGGCCACTGTAAGTGTAGGTGCAGACGACTGTGGCTGAGACGATCCGACAAAACAAGAACTAGGTCTAGAAGACCTCTGGCATTTGTTCCTACGCCCCTGGAACTGTGCATCTCCACTGCCTTGCTGGCTCCTGCTCTCTCTAATCCTGCGGCTATTTGCCAACGAGTTGTCGACCCGGATAGCAGCTTCCACCAGCTTGATGTACACCTCCACATCCAGAGATGCAACTCTATCCTTAATAGCAGGTCGAAGTCCCCTCTCAAATCTCCGAGTGCGCAACTCCTCTATAGATACCATCTCTGGTGCGAACCGCGACAGATTTGCGAACTTGGCCTCATACTGGACCACAGAAAGGTTCCCCTGAACAAGAGAGAGGAACTCCTCTCGGTAAGTATCCCTAGAAGACCTCGAAAAGTGCTTCTCCAAGAAGACCATCGTGAAAGCAGCCCACGTGTCATCCACAGTGGTCTTGGCGAACTTCCA